>JAQZBX010047966.1:0-20330 GCA_029593785.1 Cabassous unicinctus | reverse complement strand
TAACAGATCATAGGTCCCAGAGAGAGAGGACGGGGCTGAAGATTGATAAAGAGGGCTGATTTACAGACTACAATTTCCCACTATAGATTATAAATGTCCAGGTTTTACTTGCATATTGATCCATGCGGAGGTGACACAGTGAGAGCAGGGTGCAGAAGGCAAGGGAGTGAGAGAGAGCTTTTGCGCCTGCTTTTAAACCATTAATTATTTCACCCCTTTGCTAATGGCATAAGAGGAGTCCCAGTTATTTGCTGTTTTGATTGATTACCCCACCCATCAATCCCCCAGAAGGGCCCAATGATAATGTCCCTGGAGAATATCCAGGGCTTCTCCTGGCTTCCGGAGGAAACCTCATTCTGAGTAGTAGAAATCTCATTCTGAATGGGAATCTCATGAGGATCTTCCAGCAGCCATCTTGGGGGTATTGATATCCACGTAGACTTTTTGCCAAGTTTGAGATCCATCTATTGATTCCCTATCTTACTAGCTGCTTCACTTGGACCAAATTTTGAGAATGATTACCATAGAACTTTTGTGTTTAATTTCTTTATGAATGAAAAGAGATTAGCATTTAGATAGTTCAGTTCATCATATTATTTAACCCCCTCAATTCCTGGTTCATCTTTAATTGTGGGTTAATGTATAGAGAGGAAAGGCTTTATTCAAACACTATTATATAACAGTGGTACTCATTTGGTCTCCTCTTCTGGACAACAGAATCTAGACCCCATTGTTGGTTGGATCCAAGTGGTTTGAGGTACCTCTTTGTTAATGCCCAAAGGAGCCTCTTTAATACCCAAAAGATCAATTTGAAAAAGAGTGAACACGCATTGTGAAATAAACCAAATATTGTGTACTGAATAATTTGGGGAATTTTAGATATAATAACTTTAAAATAGTGTAGAGAACAGTTTTAGTATTAACTTCCAATCACATCTTACTAATAATGGGTGAAACCTTCAACAACGCATATGTAAGGAAAATGTCTCTGTTTGGTTCATGTTAGGATGCTCTCTTTTTTTTGTCAGCTGAGTTCTAAGTCATTCATTGATCCTCTGCTGAGAACCATCCTCTCTCAATCCCCACTGGACTGCTCACTTCTGCATATAAAGGATTTTCTACAGTTTTAGAGGATTCTCATTCTCTGTAACAGTAATTGCTTCAAGTTCAAACTTGAAGTCCAGAGTTCTCTGCAACTGTAATTTTATTTTTCTATGTTATTTCTTAATGCTTAAATTTAATGACCCTCACTGTCCTTCAGAATTACCTGCAGTGGATTACTGGAGAATG
The DNA here is from genome assembly GCA_029593785.1 of Cabassous unicinctus. NCBI lineage: Eukaryota > Metazoa > Chordata > Mammalia > Cingulata > Chlamyphoridae > Cabassous > Cabassous unicinctus. The sequence goes on along the minus strand of JAQZBX010047966.1, from coordinate 19,040 downwards.
ACTTCACTTGCTCTACTCTAATGAGATGATAGAGAGATATAATGGTACATCTTGGCTATTTGTTGGAAAAGAACAAATTGAGATTGAAATTCCCTGTTAAAAAGTTTTCCCCAATGATCTGAATTACTGGGTGTGTTAATTTCATAACCATATTATTATCCCTTCTTATCAGATGTTCTTGGTACCCCACCCATAACACCTCAACACTTACTTATTGTATGCATGAATAACTCTCTGCTTAAGGACTTTCTCTGACCACAGGTGTGTGCTTTGGAGTACAGGGGCAGGCAAAAAAAAAATGCCAAGGACTTAAAGTCTCTGGGAACAGCTCAACCAATGGATGGGAGTTTGTGGATAAATATCCCAGTTCCCTTGCTTTCAGGTGAGGCAATTCTGAGGCTTATTCTATACAGTGTCCTAGATATCTTCAATGCAATTGATCCCCAGTTGCCCACAGCACAAGTCTGTTCATTAGTATATCTTGTATTGATTTTCTTCCCTTTCTTGACTAACTATTGGTACTCCTTGGCATCACATCTCATTTGCACTGAAATCCTTGTGAGTCTGCTTCTAGGGAATCTCAGACTAAGATATACCATTCACATCTGTGATTTTGTGTGCTTAGTGTTTCATGTCCACATATGAACTGTCTACCTCAATATTTCTCACTCCATGTAAGCACCAGTGTTAAGATTTTTTTTCCAACTTTTTATTATGAAAATGGTCAAATATAGAGAAAATCTTAAAGCAAAATACAATGACTATCCATTACCCCCATCTGCTCTCATTTTTAAAAAAATATTTTCTAAAGAAGCATTAGATTACATAAATATATTACAAAAAATATATATGGAATTCCCATCTACTCCCCCCCCACACACACTTTCCTACATTAGCAACTTTCATTAGTGTGGTACATTTGTTACAATTGATGAGCTCATATTGAAGCACTGTACTAATCAAGGACTATAGTTTACATTATAGCATACACTTTGCCCCACACAATTTTATAGGTTTTGACAAAATGTATAATGGCCTATATCTGTCATTGCAATGTCATGCAGAACAATTCCAATGTCCCAAAAATGCCCTATGTTGCACCTATTCTTCCCTCTCCTTCCCCTCAGAACCTCTGGTAGCTACTGCCTTTATATCAAGGATACAAATTCTTCCATTGCTAGGATAATAATAAGTCTACATTGGTCCATAATTGCTTTCCCCTCTTATGTCTGTTCATTCCTCAGTCTTGAGGATTTGGGCATAGTAATGCCCACCCTGCCTCCAATTGAGAGGGAGCTTAGATCCCATGGGGCAGATGTGGAACTGTCTTACTTGCAGTTGTAGATAATCTCTGTTTTTTGGGGATGGGTGCTGTCCATCATCATCCTTTTGTTAGTTGTCTTGAGTGAATCTGATGAAATGGAGAGTAAGTGTTGGAACTCTGCTGAGATTCAGGGCTCAACCAGCATATGAACAGACCAAAGATTTAAGTCTCTGGGACATATATTTAACACGTATAGTGCCGATTATAAGTTCAAATAACAGGCAGAAGAGCAATGTGTAGTGAAATTATAAATGAGTCTAACTCTTATTATTATTTTATTTTCATACTATTTTTGTTTATTTTTTGGCTTTGGTTTTGGGGAGGTTTTGTATCACAGCAAGGCCACAACTGTGGCAGCGGAGGATTACTGGTGCGGGGTGTTGGTGTTGGGGGATGTGTGGGGAGAGATGCATCTGGGGCATGCTTCTATGGTATATGAATATGTTCAAGTGGTCATGGGGCATTGTCTCGGTGGGTGGAGACACACACAATAACCAAAGAATATTGAATTCCCATCCTGGGAAGTGCTGCTACATTCTCTAATAGAATGGCAAGGATCCCCCAAGTACATGGACAGTGCCTAGCAAAAGAAGACAGACCATTATGCCAGGCCCTTGATATTGATGGTTCTATTTATGAACCTTTTCTTATGAAATTGAAACTTAGCCTAGTATTATATATTGCCTAAGAGTTACCTCCTGAAAGCCTCCGTGTTGCTCAAATGTGGCCTCTCTAAACCAAACTCAACATATAAACACACTACCTTCCCCCAGTGTGGGACATGACTCCTGAGGATAAGGCTCCCTGGCACCGAGGGATTATTACCAAACACTGACTAGTGATGAATCTGGAAAGTGTTAAGATTTAATCCAGGATTGACCACTGTTACCAGGAACAGCTCTGTCAGCCAGAGCTGATAGTCAATGGGTGTCCTGGTAAATGCTTAACAATCTGCTCTCCAGGAAAAAAGTCCTCATTTATAGCTTTTGCTAATTATCATGGTATACATTCTCCCACCATGGCTGATTTCAAGCAACCAATATGATATCAATAATGGTGCAGATGACAAGGAGCAGAGTTTGGGTCATAAAGGGCAACAAAAAGGATCTGTTTCTCTGGAGTGCAGTGTTAATGCTGAGATGTGTCTTGGGGGTGAAGGATCAACTAGGAAATAAGGTTTGAATCAGGAAAAATGTGGCTAATGCCTTATTAGGTTGTTTTCCCTCTCCCTTCCATCCATGAACAAATATTCATTGATTGCTTCTCATATCCCTGGAATGAGATACTTGGAATTAGGTACTTGGAATCAACTTTAAACAAAAGTTTCGGTCCTCATCCAGATTGCATACTAGTGCAAATAAAGATGTTAAACAATTAACAGTAAGTATAATGAATATTACATAAGGGGAAGTACAGTGTGCTCTGTATTAACTGAGAGGCCTAACCTAGTCTGCAACTTAAAAAAAGGGGGATTCTAGGCAGAGAAAACAGATCCGGGGGTCAAAAGGACTGATCTGCAGAGCCAGATTAAGGGCAGAAAAACAGTGCTGGAAATGTAAGGAGATGGATAAAATTAGAAGAACTCTCAGAGACAGATTACTGTACATGATTGTAAAGAATAATTTGCTATTTGAGATGGGGTGGGTTTGGGGAGTGAGATATGGGAAGCCATTGAAAGGTTTTAACTAGGGAAGTTATGCTTTCATTTCTGTTTTATAAAAGATCACCATAATTATGAAGTAGAAAAGGAACCAAGCTGGAGTTAAACCAGGAGAGTTACCCTGGTATCATAGGGGTCTCACAAATATCTGGTGGGTGAAAACTTCAATAATTCCATCATACTGCAGTGACTTAGCTTATCAATTTGATAGTTCATATAGTATAAATATTACCTATGATATTTTTATTTTATTTATACCTGTTAAACTAATTTATAGTCTTCATATTACCCTAGTAGGTGTACAGCCCTAAAACCTGTACCTTAAAACATAATAACAGTAAAAATCCTAGACACTGTTCTAAGTACTTTACAAACATTAACTCATTTAATATGCACAACCCTATGATGTAGGATCTATAGTCACCCTTATTTTAATAAGAAACTAAGAAGTTAAGTAGTTTGCCCAAGGTCACACAGGTAAGAAATGGTAGAGCTAGGACTCAAAGCTAAACCTTCTCACTCCAGTGCCTGAGTATTGCCCATGGAATCATAATCACTTTTTGTAGCTTATCATCTAGGTAGAGAACTAATTGTAATGAAGTCAAGACTTCTATTCCCTTATCAAAAGTAAATTCTCTTTAGCTATGTAATTTGCCTACTTGACTATATATTTTTTATGACTTTGTTACTAAATTGGAATAATTGAGCTTCTTATTTAATCAGAGTCCTAAAGGTATAAGCTCTTTTACTTTTACTTTTTCCTCTCTCATTTATTTAATAAACATGTTTGTAGTGCTTAGAATATGCCAGGCACTGGTCTAAATGCTTCACAAATATTAACTCATACCAACCCTAAGAGATATGTACTGTCATTATCTCCTTTTTACTGATGAAGAAAGTGAGGCACAGAAGTAAGGCCATGGTCACACAGCTAATAAGCTAATTGGGATTCAAACCAAGGATAATCTGGTTAGAGGCCACGCTTTTAATTTCTAGGCTGCAATCTTTCTTAACCAATAACAGTTCAGCTTAGTCCCAAACAATACTAGTTTGTTGAATGATGGAAATGGGTGTTTCACATTTCTAGATTAAGTATTTTGTATTCTTATAATCTTCCCTGATAGTAGGATTTAGCACTTATGCACACTAATATATTCTGAATTTTTCACATAAGCTATTTCGAGGTTAGTTCTGTAGCCTAAAGTTTTTTAAACTTCCTATAGAACCCAAAATGGAAGAGCTATCCATCATAGGTGCTCAATAAATAGCTTTTTGATTGATTTTTAAAAATTTCCGTGTTAGAACTGATATACTGAAGCCCTGTCTAATTTTAGGTCTTAATACATGAGCAGCAACAACAACAAATATCCCTATATTTCATCATCAGATATCTCTAAGTATGGATTGCAATATCAAGTCTATTAAAATTCTTCTCAAATCAAGTATGTAGACTAGAGAATAGAAAAAATCTTTTAAAAAATTTTGTATTTAACCTTTAAAAGGAGCTGCAATGGCTTATAATTAGGTAAAAATACTTATGATCAACATAATCCATCAAATTAGCTCTTCATCATTACTATTTCTTGAACAAACACTTGAAATAAGTGCAAATCTGAACCTTGCAATTCTGTGTCTTGATGGGCTCAGATAATAAAAATATCGCTTTAGTCTTAACATGTCTAGTTTCAGAACATATTGTGGCACATGATCTCTTTTGATCTTTTATGAATTTCTGTACTGCTTTCACTTCCTCAATATTGTCTTTCCTATCTTAAACTGAAGCCCCAGGCATTGCTACAATAACCAGAGGACATGAGGTGGGGTTGCAGAGTAAATATCACAGGTTGAGCTTCACCTCAGTAAAATGCAGCCTTGTCTAGGGCTCATAAAGGATAGCATGACTCACAGTAAACTTTTTTTTTTTACAAGTGACTAATGCTTCACAGATGTGTGATTGTTTAGTGATTACAATGACAAATAATGCCTTTGCCCCTTTTTCCTGGCCTTAATCCATTCCTTCCCTCTCCCTCCTCCTCTTGACCTTGATAACATCACCTTGACCGTTTTCACTACCCTAAAATGGTCTCCTTGCTGGCTTTTTGTTTCTTGTGGTTATTGTTGTTGAACTATCCACTGGAAAACATGAGCATCTTGAGTTCAAGGATTATTCACATCTCTTAGGAAAACACAAACCCACCGTACCAACAGCCATTGGGCCATTTAATTATTTAGCAGACATTATTGAAGTTCCAATGAATTCTTGGTATTCAGCTGGGTATTGGATATTCAAAGATGAATACCATGTTAGCCTGATCTTTGTAACATATCATGGTGAGAAACATCTTTTGTAGTATGTGAAACCAGAGTGAAAAGTACTTGGAAATGATACATGGGTATGTTCTACTCATCAGCTATCTTTCCTGAATAAATTGAAGAGTAAGGTGTAAGAAAATTAATATTTATTAAATACTTAATATAAACTAGAAGATGCTTTGCATCCATTTTTTCACTCAATTCTTCACCAATTTTTAAAGAAAGTTATAAATGTGCAAATTTTATAAATGAGGAAACAGAATAAGAAATTTTACAAATGAGGAAACAGAATAAGAAAGGTTAAATAATTTGCTTAACGTCACAGAGTTTTCAGAGCTGAAGTAGAACACAGATGAGTCTCATCTCAATGTCTGTGCTCTTAGGACTACACCACTACATATGCCATCTTGTAGATCTCCATTATTCCAGCTTTTTTTTTTCATACTGAAAAAGAAAATCTTAATGAAGAAAGAAAAAAAACAAACAAACAAGCAAACAAATAAAAGACCAACCAAGTAGATTGGAGCAGCAACTGGGGCTAAAAAATTATGGAAAGTTAGACTAATGGAAAAAATGCTATATTGTACCACAGATTAACATATAACATCTTATGGAACTACTATGTGCTAGAATGTGAGAAGGGAAAATGCATAGGCTCTGAAAGTTGGAACATTAATGGCCATCAGATACTTTTAAATTAGGATGGTTTGCATCATCTGCCACTTCATGGCAGAGAGCCAGCCAATTATTTCAAGCAGTTCCAGTGACAGGAAATGCATATAATATTTGAGATAGTCCTTCCTGTTTTTGAACTACTATCATGGTGAGAAATGTCACTCTTATAATGAGCAAACACCTAATACCTGTGATTTCTACTTATGGATCCTACTTCTGGCCCTGAAGCAACATAGAATTCAGTAATTGAGTAAATACCTTTTGACCATATCCTATGTGTGAATTATAGAGGATTATTTCCCTGCCAGAGAAAATAGCCGCTGGTTGTCTGAACTTGAAATATTCTGTTTCCTGGGATAGTTTTTTCTTATTGTGTTGTGTGAACTTGTTTAATGTCTGTAGACCCCTGATATGCTTTTAGTGTTCTATCAGGAATCAGGTTTCTGAGCCTAGGCTGAGGGTGGAATCCTTGAAATATTTTTTTTACCAGGGCCATGACTTATACTCTGGGAGATCTCTCAGTGTGCAAGTTATTGGAATTCTGGTGAGAATTCACCACTCTGATTTTGCTACATGGAATATGAACACTCTGTAGTATTTTTCCACGTGCTGATTTAGTTAAGCCGGAATGTTGTGAGAACAAGTAGGAGAGCAGCTAATCAAAACTTGGTGAGAAAAGTTTTCCAGAGTCAGGAGCTATCAGAACCAATTTTAAAGGAAGAGGAAGGAGGAGTTAGCCAGACATAGCTGGACGTTGGAGGTGGGAACAGGGTATTTTTTAAGGAGGAGCACTATGCAGATGGCAAGGAGGCATGAGAGAACATAGCAGGTTTGAGTACCTGCAAAGGATTCAACCTGACTTCTTAAAAACTTTTTCAACATTATTGAGATATATTTTATGTACAATAAACTACATCCATTTAAAGTGTGTAATTCAATAAGTTTGGATCCATGTGTATTTCTGTGAAACCATAACCACTATCAAGATACATAATATTTCTAGTTTCCTAGGGCCCCTTGCAGTCCATCCCTCCTTCCACTCGTGGCACGAGGACAATAATGATCTGCTTTCTGTCTCTATTTATTGGTGTGTCTTTCCTAGAAATTTCTGTATATACAATCATACAGTATGTAAAATGTTGTGTCTGTCTTCTTTCACTCGTCAAAATGATTTGGAGATTTATTCTCATTGTTGCATGTATTATTAATTTCTTCCCTTTTATTGCTGAGCAGTGTTTCATAGTAGGGATATTCCACATATTATTTATTCATTCACTTGTGATGAACATTCAGATTGTTTCCAATTTTTTGTGATTATGCATAAAACTGGTATGAACATTCATGTGTGGTCTTTATGGGGAACATATATTTTCATTTCTTTTGGAATAATACCTGGGAATAGAATGACTGGGTAGTATGGTAAGTATCTAACTTCTTAAGAAACTGCCAAAAGTTTCTTGAAAAATTTTTCTTTCCCACTTGCAATGTATAAGGGTTCCAGTTTTTCTACATCCTCCCCACATATGGTATTGGTGGTCTTTTTTATCATAATCATCCTGGTTGACCTGTACTGGTATCTCATTATAGTTTAATTTGCACTTCCCTAATGACTAAAGATGTTGAATATTTTTTCATGTGCTAATTGGCCATTTATATATTTTCTTTTGTGAAGTGCCTGTTCAAGCATTTTGTCCATTTTTAATTAGGCTGTCTTCTGACTATTAAGGTATAACTGCTTTTTAAATATATATATAATCTGAATACAGCTTATTTGCCAATTACTTGTATTGTGAATATTTTCTCCTATTCTTTGGCTTGCCTTTTCATTTTCTTAATGGTGTCATTCAAAAAGCAAATGGTTTAAATTTTGATAAAGTCTAATTAATTAATTTTTCTTTTATGTTTCAAGCTTTTGTTGTCTTTTCTAACTCAAGATCACAAAAATTTTGTCTGTTTTCTTCTAGAAGTTTTGTATTTTTAGCTTCACATTTAATTTAGATATATTTCTAATTTATCATATATATCGTATATTATGTGTATCATATATATCATATATTATATATCATATTATGCATTACATATATCATACATACATGGTATAGATATGATGTAGCTAAGGGTTGAGGTTTCTTTTTTCCCATATGAATATCCAATTGTGCAAGCTCCATTTGTTGAAGAGATTATCCTTCCCCCAGTGAATTACCTTTATATCTTTATCAAAACTCAGTCGACTGTATATATATATGGGTCTATTACTGAAAACTTTGATTTGTTCCATTGACTTATGTGTCTATCCTTACATCAATACTAAACCAGGGTTAGAATGAGTTCAGTATTAGCCAAGTTGTGAGACAAATAATTTTAGCTCTAAGAGCTAAAATTTATCTGGGCTCCCGATAAAGATTTTGGAATTATTATTAAAACAGTTTCCTGAAACATGTGAATGTAAGTGTTTGCTCAAGAAGAGAGATAATAGAATGAAAATGGAGGTCTGTAGAAAGAAAATCCTTGAAAAGAAGCTGAGAAATATTGAGGCGAGATGTAGGAGGAAACCCAGAAGGCAGCCCTGTCCCAAAAGCCAAGGGAGAAGAGGAGGATTGAGAACAGGGACAGAGGGACCCACATATCACAAGCTGAAGCAGAGTCTTCAGAGATAAGGACAGAAATGTGGTCCTCGTGTTTCATGGACTTAGCATCTAGAAGGTCACTGAGTCCACGCAGAAGCAGGTTCCTGGGCTGGTAGGGTCAGAGTTAGATCACAGGGCATCAGGAAGTAACTAGAAGAAGATGCAATAATAGGAAGTACAAACCTTTCTTCATAAGGTTAAAGAGATAAGGTGGTACCCAGAGGTGAGGCTGTGGGTTTTCACTGTTGTTGTTTTAAGAAGGAAAAAATGTGAGCATATTTATGAGAGAGAATACCATAGTAGTGGAGGGGGAGGTTGAAATGACAGGGCTGGGGAGTGAGAACACTAACAAGGGGGGTTGCTATCTACAACAATGTACAACAATGCTACTCATACTGAGGTTGGCAGACCCATAGAAGTCCATGAACTATGAGATACTGGTCTGAGATGTGGTAAATACAGAAATGGAAAATAAGCATTTAAGTATTTTATAGAGCCATTCAATGCTACTGAATCTAAGTATTTTAAAACTTGGGCTTCGTATCTTATATGTTCTTGTTTTGCCATTGTGGATGTTTTTCTAATGATTCACTTTTATAGAGTTTAACAAAAAAATTGGTCCTTAATGAATTGGACATTAAAAAAAAAAAGGTCCTTCATCACAGATAGTTTGAGGAGTACTGCCCTAGAGCAGAGATATCAAAGTGGGATACAGAAAATGATTCCTGCTGATAGAGAAATATTATATTAGAACCTCTGTATACACACACACACACACACACACACACACACACACACACAAGCATAGGGGAGAGAGAGAGACAGAGACAGAGACAGAGAGAGAAATTAAGCCTTATTATTATTTAACAAATAGAATGTCCCTGGCATGTACACACTTTATATGCCCATTGGTTACCTCATGAACCGGAATTCTGAGGAAAAAGTAGTTGTTCCACTCTAATGAGTCTTTAGAATTCGGTATATTTCAAAGTGCTACAGTTTCATAGCCCTGGTTAAGTGGATTAATGCATTATCTCACCTGCATTTAACTCAACTCAGTCTCATAAAATTGAAAAGTGGGTGAAAAGATTCCTACAAAGACATTATGGTTTGATGTTAATGCTAATAATAAACATACAAGTGAACAAGAAAATGGAAGAGAGGACACTAACTGCTAGTACAAGCTCACTGTCAGTCACATTGTAAGAAAATGCAGTAATAAGCTAATTCAGTCTAACAAGAAGGCAGGCAGAAAGCATTCACATTACCAAGAAGTCTCTTTGACATAAAGATTTATAGCCAATATTATTAATGTCCGAAGTGTGCACTATGTGTGAAGATAATGGTTAATGATATTGATTAAACTGGCCAAGCACAATTAACAAGACATTTCACAAAAAAACTAAAAGTCAAGAACACGAAGACAAACATTTATAAATTTTCAGCAATTTTAATTCATATCCTAATTCAGTACCTTAGCTAATGTCACTAAATTTAATGATTATCTAGAAACTTCTTTTGATATTTTTTTGTAGTAAAAGATAAAAAGGCACAAAACACTGGAGAAACACTCATTCATCCTGCCATTGTAAAAATGTGTAAGATAATGCAAAAGGTAAAATAATTTGTTTTACTAGCAAATACTATTTTAAGCCATATACAAAACATGTGCATTCAAAAAAATGTCTGAGTATCAAGTGCAGGGTTAATATATGCACACAAACATGTTTTATTAGCAGTGCATGTTCAAAAAAGTTTCAAGCAGTGACATCACTGAAAATGGTGGAGTAGGAAACTCCAAAACTCTGTCCCTCCATTAATGTAACAATTAAGCAGATAAAAGCTCTCAGAATCAAGTTTTTGGGGACTTGAGAATCTAATAAAAAAAAAACTTACAACAACCAGGGGAATGCTTAATAAACAAAGTTGCTGCTGACATTTGATTAGAGAACTCCGTAGAGATTTAACTTATTCACATATTGTCCCATACTCCCCTGCTCAGTTGAAGCTGTGATGACAGCAACCCACATATCCTTGTAGCTTCCTGGTACCAGAAGGAGCAATATGGGCCTTACTCTCACAGAATTGTGTTTGAGTGTTTTCACCTGCCTGGTGGCTCCCTATAGGATCAGTTCAAAAGGTTTAACTTTGTTTTGCCAACTTCAGAACTTTTTCAGGGCTCAAGTGGCTTGCAGAATGACAATTGTCAAAAGCATTTAAAGGCAAATATATTAGCTACAGCTGTCTAGGGCAAGGGATAAACAGTTGAAGCATGCAATAGACAGACTAAAAAGCCTGTGGAAGGAGATACATGGGGGAATAAGGGCTTTGAAAAGCTCCGGCATATACCAGGGAATCCAGAAGATCTTGAACATGACCGAGATGGAAGCATGCTCAAAGTACCTGAGAAGACTCTAAGCTTTCATATTTGTCTGACCTTTAAACTCTGCAGAAGAAGGAAGTGAATGATAAGGCAGAGTTTTAAATGACCTGGCTAAATGTTGAAGTGCCCCAACACAGAGCCAGTCTGCATAGACTGAGAGATTATCATTATTATTTTTTGGCTTGAGGTTATTAAGAAAATCTTTGTTAAACCACCAGCTGACCACTAATGGTACAGAGAACTTCAGGGGCCAGACATGATGAGGAATCTAATCCTTACAAAAAGGATTTTAAAAAGTTTCTGAAGAAACAAGTAACTATAACTTATGATAGACAACAATAGCAAACCCTGGAGAAGGGAACATTTGATTTTCAGAGTTGCAACATTATGCCATTCAAAATGTTCAGTTCTGACCAAAAAAATTATGAGACATGCAAAGAAACAAGATAGTATGGCCCAGTCACAGAAAAAGAAGAGAGAAATTAATAGAAACTGTCCATGAGGAAGCCAGACTTTTGACTTACTAGACAAAGACTTTAAATCAACTATATTAAATATACTCAAAGAGGTAAAAGAATACATGGACAAAAAATTTAAAGGAAATCAGGCGAATGATGTCTCACCAAATACAGAATATAAATAAAGAGTTTGAAGTTATAAAACAGCACCACATAGAAATTCTGGAAATGTAACTCTAGACTCTGTAAAAGGCAAGGAAATGAACTCTCCCCTAGAACTTCCAGAGGGAGCTCAGCCCTGTAGGCATCTTGTTTTCAGCCCAGTGAAACTGATTTCAGACTTCTGACCTCCACAGCCGTAAGAGAATAAATATGTGTTACTTAAGCCACCAAGTTTGTAGTATTTTGTTATAGCAGAACAGGAAACTAATAAGTGATGAGTACATTTTTACAATCTCTTATTAAGAGCAGAACAGTACTCCAAGAAAACTGTCATTTTCAGAGAGCAAACTAAATAATAAGTTTGCTTTAATATAGCAATTGATTCTAAAGTACCCACAAATTCTTTTTGAAAATCTTGTGTATGAATCTATCAAAATTAAGTTAGATATGGCAATTATTTACTATCAATTTGCATTCCTTTTAAGATTCTCTTTTTTGCAAACCTTCTAGAGCTATCTATATTTGTTCAGGTTATGTCCGTCACCATACTCTTTTCTATTCTGGAACAACAAGTAATTTTACTTCAGGACAGAATCATTCTCTTTTTCCCCCTTAATAAAAAATAAATAAAAGCAAAACATAGTTCTTTCTCTTGAGACCCCTAATAGAGTCTCATTTATGTACATTAATTACAACTTTTAAGCAAAGTCACTTGTATTTCACATAGAAAATTAGGGACATGTAATTGTGAATTTCTGTCATTTTAGGAGACCAGCATTGCTCATGAATATACATAACCCAGATTTACTTAGCTAAACACACCCATTATGCAGTCTCTTGACATGACAGAGATCAATATGTTCATCGAGAGACCCAAAGATATGGCCTTTTTGTAGTACATACAAGTAAGTAGCAAAAGTATATCAATTAAATTATGCTCAGTGATCAATGTTTAAGTATTTTATCATATAAATGATGTAGGAGCCATTGAACTACTAGTTAACTCAATATAATATCAGCCCAAGTTTTTAAGTTATCTAAAAATTTTGGAAATGCTCAAGCTGACATACTACACAATCTTATTACTGTAAACATACAAGTTCTTCAGAAAAAGGATTCAATTTGGTTAAGTATAAATTTATGTTTTGCACAATCTTAAACTTTATGTAGAAGAAATTCTAGCTCTTTTGATCAATAAACTTGTACAAGTTTAAGAAAAACATACCCAAGTAGTATAAAACTTCATGCTTGTATTATACTTAACAATAATAAATCAGAGATTAGAATTATTTTTGTGAAGTCCAAAACATTAAACTTGTCTTCTTTGCCAAAAATATATACAAATTATGTGAATTTGAATTCTTAAAATGTTTTTGAGTTGGTTTCTGGGAGAATATTGTTTAAATCTAGCTAATTTGAAATATTTTAGTTCAATTTCCTTATTTTGAGGGAATTTTAGGAACATTCCATTTATATAAGCAATATTTATCTAGATATGCCAATGAGAACAGAGCTTCTTTAATTTTAGGGATTTTATAATCTAATCTATTAATGCCATCTGGAGGTAAGACAACATTACACACTCCCACAATCTGAGGTGAAGGTGTTTCTGAATTACAGACACAGACATACAGGCACAGATAAATAGAGCATATAGCTTGAATTCTACAAGAGTAAACACAGAAACAGACAACCTCCAACTCCAGGCATCAAATAGCTCTTCTTCTCTCAGAGGGCAAGAAATTCTTAATGGATTTGAGCTAAAAAATAAACAAAATGACTGATAAACCAGGTTCTCTGTTGTCTCTCATCCAACAGAGACTAGATTTCTCCCAACAATTATTCCATGTGGAGAGTTCTCCAAAGGGACAGATCATAAAATCAAATTCCCAACCATTACTGTCAACAAACGAAGATATCTAATTGACTGTAAATGAACCAATACAATAGCAAAACCCCACAAAATTAGTAGAGAGGAAAATGAAAATTAGGAAAACAAAGCCCTATTAGTGTTTTGGATTCACTTTGTTAAGCCAAGAAGAGACACACCTGGGCTTTAACCATGTACAACATGCACTTTTCTATCAATGAAGTTTCCTGGCTCTGACAGCATCTCATTGTGACATGCAAAACTATTAAAAATATATTTCAAATTCTCATGATGTTTGGAATCATGACACTCATATAGATATGATGCTCATACAGATATTAATTGAATATGTTAAGAGTTCATTGAACTCATGAGGGAATGGGAAGGTGTAATAACCAGTTGAAAAGGGTCCAAAGATCACAGGAATATTGATAAAAAATATTAAATGAATATGTAAACAGAGGCAAACTGGTTTTATTGCAGTGTGAGAAGACTGATATTTGAACCTCTACTGGACAAGACACTGTGCATGTCTTTCTGTGACCAACAACTTATAAAGTCTTATAAATGAGCTCAAAGACTAGAATGAGATGACCTGGAGTGGTGTCCTCTAGACAAGGGAAAGTTTCCATTTAAAGACACATTTATTTCTACACTGTTAAAGTCGAAAGTCAAAGTTCCTTCAAAGAGTCATTAGGGTGACTGGGTTCCTACCACAGACATTTCAAGGGCCAGGCCTGATCAGAGCCGAGCGAACACCAATGACATCACCAAGTCTTTGTGTCACAAAGGCTGCTCCCTGACCAATGAGGGGCTAGAGCATGGTATAAAGTGGGCAGGACTGAGCACTGGTATCTTTAGAGGCCCAGGCCAGCTGGAGAGTCAAGCTGGGTCAATTGAAGCAAAACGCACCACCAACCATGTCAGGGGAAAAGAGCCATGAGAGCTCCCACAGTCATAGGAAGCTGACTCCCTCCCTCTCTGCAAGAACTGAGATAGAGTTCCCTGTGAGCTGCCTGAAATGCTTTCTGCAGGAGGAACAGTATGCCCAGCACCTGAGCCCAAACACACCGGATTTCCTTCTTGCCATTCTTGACTACCTTACCACCTACATCCTAGAACTGGCAGCCAATGAGGCCCACAACAACCATCGGAGTTATATCATGCCACTGGATGTGGAGAGGGGAGTGCGGAACAACCGGGGGCTCCGCCGCCTCTTGAGGGATGTGACCTTCTCTCAGATTGATGAGATGCGCCAATCCAGGAAGAACGGCTGATGCCTAGTTCTCAGGACTTGTGGGAGTCCTCACCACCTCAGCCAGTGCCAAAACAACTCACCGCCAAGGGAGGCATTGGGGGCTGCCATCAACATATATACTATTAAAAGATTTAAATCAATAAGCATGCTTCTGATTTCTCTCAGTATCTGTCATTTGGAGTTGGAGGTGGGTGTCTGTGAGACATCTAAGGGGAGATATCCCATAGATAGTTGAAAGGATCAAATATGGTGGTCAGTGTGTGAGGTGTTTGAATCAGGGATTTCAGAGAGGAGCAGTTTCTAATGGTGGCTGCAGAGAATAGCTCTGGTGGGAGTGGTTGGCCGAAGTGGCGGGATAGAGAAGACTTTCTCATCGTATTTGAGGACGTCAAGGCCTTGCGAGGATGTTGGTTGAGGGCCTTCTTGGCATGTCGATGTCCCCAGAATGATAGTAGTAATTGAGGTGGAGCTGAAGGCCATGACAGAGGTGCCAAATGCTTTATTGTTGATAGGGAAGGTTTAAAGGTCAGAAAGGGATGGCAATGAGGGTGGGAGTGGAGAGGGTGGCCTAGCAGTTGGCAAGAACTTAAGTGGGGCAGGGGCTTTAGTGATGGGGGAAACAAAGAAATATGCAAAAAAGAACATGGTCATATTGATTTTAGTTACTAATTATTTTTACTCAACTTCATTTCAAAAAGGAAAAGACAGGATTATTACTTGGTGCCTGATTCTTCCTGTAGAATATATCCTGTACTCTCTTGTGAATACTGATACTTCAATATTATTAGAGCCACTATCTGACCTAAGACATGCATTTCAAGTGGTTCTTATGGTTCTTAAAAGCTTCTGGACTTTGTTTATAAATGTATTTCACTGTAACACAATTATCAATCTCATTATCAGATGAAACAGCTATTCTGTCTAATCATGTATTTGATAAATCAACATGTTGATCCACAGCTTAATGCTATGTTCTAGGTAAATTCTGTCCCATGTGATAGACTCGAAAGACTATTTCATAGAAACACTCATGTGCTGTGTTATAAATAGACATCACATCCAGGGTTTTGGAAAACTAAGCCTTACCTGTGAGTGTCAACAATTTGAGCTTTCCTCCTGTTCACCATGTGCCCAAGGTCCACCACTCAGCCTCTGGCCACTTCATAAAGGCCTGGACAGAAGATGCTCTGCAGTGTGAACAGCAGGACTAGATGGCCTGGGTTCGAGATCCCACTTCACCATACAATGCCATGCCATCTTGGCATTCATTTATTCCCCTGAGTAGCAGTTTCTTCTGGTGTGAAATGGAGCTAATAAGTTCTTCCACCTTTGGGTTTTCATAAGGATTAAGTCAACTTGTGCCTGTAATCTGCTGCCTAGCACAGTGCCTGGCACACAGTGCGCCCTTAGCGAATAGCTGCATCTATCTTCTGTATATGCCAGACACTTAGTCGTGCTTCCCCAAGGTGCCTGGTTCTCCTGTGATTGCTGGAGGCTTGGGTCCCTGGCACTGAAAACCATACCCCACTGGACCTTGTGGAGAGACAGAAGAGTGCCATGGGGAGGGAGAAGACAGAGGACAGGGGGCTTCACAAACCACACAATGGTTTCTCTCTGCTCCCCACTGTCAGGTGACTCACCCTCTCTCTACTCTCTCTACCATCTGTCAAAGCAGAAAGACCCAGCATGACCTGTGCCTACATTACAGGAGTGTCCCACAAAGGAGGAAATTGTGTCGGGGCTGTGCTTAGGGCACTTTGGAATAAGTGCTGGTATAAATGCAAGAACTTCATATTTACAGACCACTCACTGTCACCCCCTAAATTGGTGATTCATTATAGAGAACCATGGAGCACTTCTAGCATTGGCCGAGGTCAGTTCTCATGCTTCTGTTCTTCTGAGTGGCAAGCAGGCCTCTCCCCAAACACTGCCCCTGGAGATTCACAAACACTACCACCCCCATCCCAGAAGTGAAGTAGCCTTGATTCCAGGGTATCAGTGTCTCATATTCCACTGTCCAACCTATAGCGACTGCCTCTAGGATGGGTAATGCCAGGGAACTAGTCATTATTAAGATTTTGATGTGTTGGTTAAATAGTACCCTGCTTGTTAATTGTTTATTTTGTCTTGTGACTGTGGTTTGTAGCACAAAACATAGTCTCCTGAATACTTCCCAGGGCAGGACCACAGAGGACTTCATTCCAGGTCTAACAAGTCATAGTAGGGGGCAAGCCATGTGGGGGTTGGTGACACATGTGGCCAGAGGGTCAGACCTCACGGTCAATGCAGTAGCCAACAGGTAATGGGCATGGTGGCTCCTGAAGGGAGGCAGGCTTCCCAGGCTCTCTCAGAATCCCTGATCTCTGAGGTGAAGCCAGAGGATGAACTTTTTAAAGTGTGTGTTTATGAGACCTCTACAAAGTCAACAGGCAGGGGAGAACAGGGTGGAATGAAACTGCCATCCCTTGAAGAATTGTGCCTCGCCTGTGGTTGTGGATTTCACAGGAAATGTGGGCAGCAGGACAAGTACAACATCAATCTAAATCCAGAACCCTCCCCAATCCCCCTTATACATGTGCATAGGAACTCTACAGTAGGGGAGGAAAAGAAACAGTGAGAAACCTGGCCCTTGAGAAATCATCAGTCTACTCCAATTTAGTCCTTTTTGTGCATTTCTAAATGGTGGGAGAGGAGACTGGGAAGAAGCATTCCGGCAAGTTTGAGCCCTGTGGACTGGACAGGACTGGAGGCCGGTGCCCTAGAGGGAGTGGGGAAGCTAAAACCAGAGTAAGCAGGATAGGCTGCCAAACCAGGTCTATGAGCAAAAGCTTCAGGGCAGTTAGGGGTCAGACATGGGTCAACATGGCCGAAAACATCCTATATTAGAAGAGAGCATTGTAGGAGTTGAGCCTTTGAGGAACTTGGAGGGTCAAGTCGGCTTGGTGTTGGCATGAATGCAAGGCCTGGGCGCTAGACTGGCCTTTCACTGAGAGCAGAAGCATTGTGAGCCCCAGGCTCCCTTGATCCCTATATCTGATAGATTCTGCAGGATGTGACCAGAGGGAGACAGCCTGACACTTTAGAAAGAAACTTTGGAGCCCACAAATTAGGATCCAAAAAAGAGGGGATCTTCTATTAACATTACATACATGATTTCCCTAAAGGACAAATCACAAAATAGTAGTTTACAGACCTAATCTGCACACCAAGTGGGTTTGTTAGTCCTGCGCTGATGTTTTAAAAATAAAATTAAATAGGGACTCTTGGTGATTAAATCACGAACCCCATTAAAGACATGTTCAAATCTTAATCCATATTCCTGTGGGTGAGAGCACAATTTTAAGTAGGGACTTTTGAAGATATTATCAGTTAAGGTGTGGCCAAATTAAATCAAGGTGAGTGTCCATCTGTATGACTGGACTATAAGGAGATGAAATTCAGATGCAATATGTCAGTAGTAGCCAGAAGTCAATAGAAGCTAGAAGTCAGTAGAAGCCAGTAGTAAAAGAAACCAGGCAGAGATTGCCATGTGCTAGAGGATTGCCATCACCAGAATGCTACAGACTCCGGGAGAAAGTATTGTCTGTTGAAACCTTGATTTTGGACTTCTAGCCTCCAAAACTGTGTAGCAATAAATTCCTGCTGTTTAAGCCAACCAGTATGTGGTGTTTGTCATAACAGACCTAGCAAACTAAGACATTTAAACACCAAAACCTTTCACCTGAAAATCTGGATTTCCAGCTATTCTGAAGAAATCACAATGTCTGTGAATATACATGGTTACAGTCAGCTGGAGATGACTAGCTGCTGCCCCATCTAGACTGGACCTGCCTGGTTTGCCACAGTCCTCACCATTCCCTGTTGTAGCTCAGGTCCAACCCACTTCACTCATAGTACCTGCCTGGTTACTAAACATACTTGGGGGGGGGGCGGATGTGGCTCAAATGGTTGGGCGTCCGTCTGCCATATGGAGGGACCTGGGTTCGATCCCCGGGACCTCCCGGTAAAATAAAATAAAAAAATATGCTGTGTGTGCCGGTGAGCCGCCAGGCCCCAGGAGCCAGGCAGCAAGATGATGACGTAACAGGAGAGAGACGCAGGGAGAGACAAGACGAGATGCTCCGAAAGCTCCAAAAACCAGGAGCCGAGGTGGCACAGATGGCAGAACACCTCTCTCCTACATCGGAGGTCTCCAGGATCGAATCCTGGAGAAGATTGGAGGAGGAGGAGGAGGATGAGAAGAGATGGCAGGAAACAGACACAGAGAATTGCCCAGCGAATGGACACAAAAAACAGCAAATGGGGAAGGG
>JAQZBX010047965.1:0-20329 GCA_029593785.1 Cabassous unicinctus | reverse complement strand
TTTTTTTTTTTTTTTCTTTGTTAGTCTTGCTAAGGGTTTGTCAATTTTATTGATCTCAAAGAATCAGCTTTTGGTTTTGTTGATTTTCTCTATTGTTTTTTTGTTCTTAATTTCATTTATTTCTGCTCTAGTTTTTATCATTTCTTTCCTTCTGCTTGCTTTGAATTGGTTTGCTGATCTTTTTCTATCTTCTCCAGGTGTTCAGTTAGGTATTTGATTTTAGTTCTTTCTTCATTTTCAATATAGGTATTTAGGGCAGCAAATTTCCCTGTCAGCACTGCCTTTGCTATATCCCATAAGTTTTTATATGTTCTGTTCTCATTTTCATTAGTTTGGAGATATTTATTAACTTCTCTTACAATTTCTTCTTTGATCCACTGCTTGTTAATGGGTGTGTTGCTCAGTCTCCACTTTCCTACCTATTATTGATTTCCAGTTCCATTCCTTTATGATCAGAGAATGTGCTTTGTATAATTTCAATCTTTTTTATTTATTGAGACCTGCCTTATGACCCAACATCTGGTCCATCCTGGATACAGACCCTTGAGCACTTGAGAAGAATGTATGACCTGCTGAGGTGGGATGCAACATTCTGTATATGTCTGTTAGGTCTAGCTTGTTTATCAGATTGTTCAAGTTCTCTGTTTCCTTGTTGATCTTCTGTCTAGTTGTTCCATCTATTGATGTGTGTGGTGAATTAAAGTCTCCAACTATTATTGTAGAAATGTCTATTTCTCCCTTCCATTTTGCCAGAGTTTGTCTCATGTATTTTGGAGCACCCTGATTAGGTGCATAGATATTTATGACTGTTATTTCTTCTTGGTAGATTGTCCTTTTATTAATATATAATGGCCTTCTGCATTTTTTAATGGTTGTTTTTTTTTTTTTTGCATTTAAAGTTTGTTTTGTCCAATATTAGTATCGCTACCCCTGCTTTTTTTTTGGCTACTGTTTCCTTCATATTTGAAGGATAATTTTCTGGATAAAGCATTCTTGGCTGGCAATTTTTCTCTCAGTATCCTAATTATACTATACCACTGTCTTCTCACCTCCATGGTTTCTGATGCGAAATCAGCATTAAGTCTTACTGGGCATCCTTTGTATGTGATGATTTGCTTCTTCCTTGCTGCTTTCAGAATTTTCTCTTCATCTTTGTCATTTGACATTCTGAGTAGTATGTGTCTTGGAGTAGATCTATTCAGATTTATTCTGATTGAAGTATATTGTGCTTCTTGGACATGTAAATTCATTACTTTCATGATAGTTGGGAAATTTTCAGTCATTATTTCCTTAAATACTCTTTCTGCTCCCTTTCCCTTCTCTTCTCCTTCTGTAACTCCCATGACACATATGTTGTTGTACTTCATGTTATCATTCAACTCCCTGAACCCTTGCTCAAATTTTCTACTCTTTTCTTTCTCTGCTCTTCTGTCTCTTCAATTTCATCTGTCCTGTCTTCAACATCACTAATTCTTTCTTCTATGATTTTGAGTCTAATGTTGTGTGCCTCTAATTTTTTTTAAGATCTATTTTTATTTATTTATCTCTCCCCATCCCCTCATTGTTTGCACTTGCTGTATTTGTTCATCTTCTTTTGTTTCTTTTAGGAGGCACTGGGAACCTAACCCGGGACCTCCAATGTGGGAGGGAGGCACTTAATAGCTTAAGCCACTTCCGTTCCCTGCTTTGTTGTGTCTCTCATTATGTTTTTCTTCTTGTGTCTCTTGTGTCATCTTCTGCATCATCTCACCGTGCCTGCCCATCACACCAGCTCACCATCCTGCTCGTTCTCTTTAGGAGGCACTGGGAACCTCTGCTTCTTGCTTTGTTGTGCCTCTCATTTTGTTTTTCTTCTTGTGCCTCTTGTTGCATCCTCTTGTTGTGTCAGCTTGCCAAGCCTGCCTGTTGTGCCGGCTCACTGTCTTCTTTAGGAGGCACTGGGAACAGAATCACAGACTTACCATGTGGTAGGCGGGAGCCCAATTGCTTGAGCCACATCCGCGTCCCTCTAATGTGTTTTTAATCTCACCTATTGTATCTTTCATGCTCATAAACTCTGTTATTTTTCTATTCAGGTTTTCAAATTCTTCTTTGTGTTCGCCCAGTGTCTTCTTGATGTCCTTTATCTCTTTAGCCATATTATCTTTCAACTCATTGAATTGATTTAGGAGGTTTGTATGAACCTTGTTGATTAGTTGTCTCAAACTTATGTCTCATCTGGGGTTTTGATATATTCCTTTGCTTGAGCCATATCTTCCTTTTTCTTAGTATGACTTGTAATTTCTTGCTGATGTCTAGGCATCTGATTATGATGGTGAGTTTACTCTGATCCTCAATTTCTCTCTCTTGTGTAGGGATTTAGTGGTGGGAGGCTGTGTGTTTCTGCTGTTCTTTAATTCTTGGTTCAATCTGTTCAATGACTTTAGGAATGTCCTTGTTTAGTTGCTCAAATCCAGACCATGGATCCAGTAATGGGTTGGAGACCTGCTTTCAAAGGCCTTGAGAGGGATGTTGTAGAGGCCCAAAAAAGCCTCTTTTATTTATTTACTTTTGTTTTTTTGCCTGCACTTGGTCTGCCAGCAGATAGAGCTCTTCGACGGGTCTCTCAGCTTAAACCCTGGTTGGAATGTGTTTGCTGTAACCCTGATCAGTACAATGTGAGGGAGGATCCTGCCTAAGGGCTATTCAGAGCCTCCCAAATCAAACTTTCCCAGACTCTGCTCTCCTTCCTTTCCTGGAAACCCCTTTCCTTTTCCAGGGTAGGAAATAATTCCATTTGCCTCTGTGACCTCAACAACCAGTCCTGGTCGGTAGGAAGGGTGTTTGAGAGGGTTGGATCTCTTTAGACCTTTGCCAGCTCCCAGGGCAAATAATGGCATGGCCCCATCTGGCCTGGAAGAGCTCTTGGGATACAGCAGACTAAATTTGTTGGCCAAAAGCTGAATCAGCTTTAGGCTGCATCCTTCTTTTTCCCCTTTCCTGGGGAAGTGGGCTCCTATGTCCCCCTCTGTCTGTAGCACTGGCCAAAGGCTTGAGAACTCAAAGCTGTTTGCTCCAAGAATGGGGCATGGGTGCTGGACCTGCAGCTGCAGCTGCAACTTTTACTCACAGAGTTTTCCCGTCAAGAATATTTTTCTTTTTCTTTGACCCTCTCTCTTCTGGGTGGTGTCCAGCCTTCCCTGGTGTCCTAAGCCCTATGAGATTTTTTCCAGGCCATTTCTGTCTGTCTGCTAGCTCTTCTTCTGGGAGAGAAGTAAGTCCTGTGTCTCTCTAATCCTTCATCATTCTGGAATTTCCCCAGATATTAATTTTTTAATATGAAACTAGAGTACACTTGTGTGTGCCTTTTAAGTGCAGGGTTATGTCCCTCAATGGGAAGAACAATTGACAAATCCATTCATTATCTTTTGTAAATGTTATTAGCATTAATAATTTACTATTTATTGAGCACTTACTATGTGCTTGGCAATTTATGGGGCATACACATTTTCTTACCTGGATCTCACAACAGCCCTTCAAGCCATCCCTACTCTACGGATAAGAAATTGAGACCTAGAAAGGCCAAGTAACTTGCTAATGGTCATGCAGGTAGTAAATGCCAGAAAGATGGTTTTAATTCAGGTTTAATGAGGTCAAATTGGGTACAATTTATCAAATGACTGTCATAGGGTATTCAAATCGCTCCAAAGCCTTATTCAAGTTAATTCATTTCAAAGATGTTCCCAATTTATACATTAAATTGGGAGACTCTAGACGCTGGCTAGTTTCTCACATGATGTCTGGAAATGTCTATATGATATAATGTGTTAGATGGAATATAATGTTCAACAACAAATATGATTTGACAGTTTGTCTTTACCTATTGAAATATCTGAAGCTCTGTGTTGGTGACTGTGACAATTCCCACATAATTCAGGCTGATGATCTATTTATGAAAGGTGGGTTTGGTTCCAGTTATCTAAATTACAAGTTTTTGCCCATCAAATTTATCCATTTATCTTATTAATGGATGAAACAATTAAAAGAATAAATTAATCTATTTCTAGCTTAATTAGAATACTGTCCACACATACTGAGACCAAAAACTGACTAAAAGATAGTCACATTTAAATGGAAATCTAGTGAAAATGTTGCTATCTTATTTTGCATACATATATTTGATTGTAAATATTATATAGCTTTTACATTTTAATTTTTGTTGTCTTTTAGTAGAAATTGATAATGAGTGAATCATATTGAATAGTGTTCCCGTGTTTAAATTTTTAAAAAATTGTCTACTAAAGGAAATAAACAAGACAGATGTACATTAATTCCCATTCCAGTAATGATACCTGATCAAATATTTGCAAGAATCACAAAAAGCATATAAAAGGTAATTTAAAAGGAATTCCAATCTTTACTTTTCTATTGGGGATCAATTCACAACCCATAGGAACAGTTTTTTTAAAAAACTACTTTCATCTGACTCCCAGTTCCCCACACCTATTTTGGAATCATTTACTTGTCAAAATCAAAAAGTCTCCTGAACACTCCAATATGTATGTTTTTAGGTCTCATTGCTCCCTCTTTTTTCTTCTCTCCTTTCTTGTTCTTTCTTCTCATTATCTTCTTTGATCATCACCAAAACCTGGAAACTGGAGGGTTGGGGGGATTGGGGACAGATAGAATAGAGAGGATATAGGGCAAGTTTTGAGAGAAGGTTGTAATATTTACACATTAAGAAATCTCTCCCCTGCCACATATGTTTATAATAAATTTTCCTTTTTTGCCTAGACTGGTGTGAATGGTTTCTATTACTTTCAACAGAGTCCTAAGTAAGATGTTCAGAGATATAATGGCAGAATTGAGGTGAGAACTCTGTAATTTTTTTACTTAAAATCTATAGCTCTTTTTCAGATGGCCCTGGCTGTCTGCATAGACTTCTCCTGCCAGAGAATTAAGAATTAAAAACTGGGTAATTTAAAAACATTTTTGTATTCCTTATTAGTCTGTGAGCGTCATGAGGACAGTCACACACCTCTCTTGTTCACTACTGTATTTTCTACAGCTGGCATGTTGTTGATGATAAAAAAAGATGAGAATGAATGTAAGCATGAAGGAAACTTTTGTCTTCAGTCATTTAAAAAATATTTAATTTCATTTACATTTGTGGAGTATCTTGACAGAAAAATATCATAGATAACTATAAACCATATAATCGCCAATGCTATAAATTTATGCTACCTTTCAGGATAAAGTATTTTATTTCTGATACTTTTCATTGTGGTTCCTCCTTTTTTTTTAATCCCTGTGGTTTATACCTCAAGGGAAACTTTTCCAATTAATTGTGATTTCTGTTGAAAGCTCTTTACTCAAAGAAGGCAATCAGTCTTATCTTTAAGTTAAGACTTTTGTGTTAGATGTTAATCCAAAGGGAGGGAAAACTAATTTTGTTAATAAGAAACAGCTCTTGTTACATACTCAGGCCTATAAATATGGGTTGGAATATGGACACGGGAAAGGATTGATGAAAAACTATATTTCAAGCCATATTTCCTACATATGTTGCAATGATTCTTGATTTGAATTATGACAAATACAAATTCTAATTGACTTGGTTGAAAACCCGATGAGTGTGTTGTATCATAGTGAGAATTGCATTGGGTTGTGGAAAACCTTTTTTTTTTCTTTTACAATGGGAAATCTATTAGTGTAAGAGCTCACAGTTCTGAGGCTGTGGAAATGTCCAAATCAAGACATCATCAGAGATGCTGTCTCACCAAGGGTCGGCTGCTGGCAATCCTGGACTCCTGCCATGTGGTAAGGCACTGTGGCAGCCATCCTCTGCCTGCCTCTCCGGGCTCACTTTCTCCCTGAGCTCAGCTATGAGTGATCAGGCATATGGCTCATCTCTCCCCTCTCCTCTGGGACTCATTGCTTCAGCTTTGGGCTGCTCTGCTGATTCCAACCTCTGGCCTTTCACTCAGCTTCTTGGGATGTTGTAACCGTTGGCCAATTTGATGGAATTATGAATTCCAAAAATATAATTGGATCATGCTTGTAAACTGATCTGTTAATCTGGGCATGATTAGGTTATGATTAGGGTGTTGAGCCCCACCCCTTGGTGGGTGGGGAATCAAATATAAAAGGCATGGCAACAGCAGTCTTTTGAGAAGCAGTTTGATGTTGGAAAAAAGGCCCCAGGAGAAGAGAAGCAAGCCGTTTGCCTGATCGTCTACAGCTGACCTTGTGGAGGAAACAGGAGCTAAGCCCAGAGAGAAATGCAGCCCCAGGAAGAGAGGAACCCCAGAAGCCTGAACCCTGGCAAACGCCGGCAGCTGTCTTGCTCTAACACGTGGCAATGAACTGTGGTGAGAGAAGAAACATAATGCTTTATGGCCTGGTATCGGTGGACTTCTACCCCAAATAAATATCCATTGTAAAGACCAACCCATTTTTGGTATTTTACATTAGCACCCCTTTGGCTGACTAATACAGATGTCTCTGTCTTTCTGTGGCTGCAGGCGATCCTGGAGTCTTCTCTCACATGGCAGGGTAAAATGGTACGTTTCCTCTCCTCTCTCCTCAGTTTATATAGGACTCCAGTAAAGGATTAAAACCCATCCTGGGTCCCACAATACTAAAGCAAAAGTATGCACAGTATCTTCACCCCCTGAAAAACCTTCTTGATTTCCTGCTTTTATAGCAGGGGTACTTGATATAATTTTTACTTAATTCTTCTGTGACCACCTTCCTGACTTCTACCTCCAAAGGACCTGAATTTCTTTTCCCAGGGACTTGTGTCTTCCTGCTTCTTTTTCCTTCCCTCTTTAAATCTTGGATTCAGAAGTATGTGGGACATAATATTCCAAGGACAAAAGCAAGACATGGAGAACATGGCTTCCTTCTTAATATCTCAAATGGTGGTTTTAGAGTCTGCTTTGTGACCTTGAGTAAGCTAATTACTTCTTCTGAGCCTAATTTTCCTCAACTGTAAACTAGGAATCACAGCGACTTTCCAGGTTTATTGTTAAATGAAGTAATGTGTTAAATGCCTGCCATACAGCCAACCTCCAGAAAGTAGTGTCTCCCCTTTTCCTCCACAGTCTCTCTCCTTCTCTCAGTTTTGTACCTCCAGAAAAAATGTTTTGTTAGCTCTTGGGAAGAATTGCAGAGATTGCAGAGGCTTTTCTCCCCTGCACTGTGTACCCAGGAGGACTGGGAGACTACTGTGTGGTGAGCTTTCAGGGCAAGTGTCGAGCTCAGCAAATCTCTAACAACCTGCTCACTCAAGCCCTTGAATACGAAGGTATAGACAAAAGATCGAGCATTTTGATGTCTATCTTACTTTTCTAGTATAAGGAGCTTTTAAAGCATCAGAGGATCAGGGATTATAACAGGAAATAAAGTAATTAAGTAAAAAGATCATCTTTTTAATATTGGCATAATTTAGACTTGCTTGTCAAGCTAATTTGCACAAACCAGTATGAATTTATAACAGAAAGCAGACATTGGACCAATGCAAAACTTCCTCTAGAACCTTTTCACACACACACAAAATTACTTTAAATAAGAATTCTTAACTCTTTGTAAGGTAGCAAGGGCCTTTTAGAAGAAGTACATGGGTCCATAATTTCACCATAATGGATAGTCTTGAAAGATTATAAACTTTCTTGGCTAAGTCAGAGCTACTGGGGTACATTACCCTATGGAGATGAGCTGCAAAATTCTCTGTCAATTTCTTTGAAAAGAGAAATTTGCAAACACCTGGAAACATTTCAGAAAGCTTTCAAATGTTATTTTATCTTATCTTGATGACATCAAGCTTGAACCATGCATCATCATTCCTTTTTGATATAAACTGTGTTGAAGAAGCTGACCTAGTCAAAAAGAAATTCATTAGACTTAGGTTGAAAAATTGACTACAATTGGAGTTTAACTCAAAAAGGCTTTGGAATTTGAGTGTTTTTTGAGAGAAGCTAGTCTTGTCTTGTAAAGTAGCTATAGAAGCTTTAATTTCATTTGCAATGATTTATCTTTGCAAATCAGGATTTTTTTTAACACCTGTAACCAATAATAATAATAACAATAAAAGAAATCAATTGGCTATTCAGAATGACTTGCCTGTTGCTTTTTAAAAGTCCACTCTACAGTTTAATGTTCTTACTCAGGCTAAGCAACAGCAGCCTTTCAACTAAGTCCCTTAAAAATTAATTTATTTTTAACCCATCTATATGTAAATGCATTTTCTTATTTAATATGCTAACAAACACAAATTATATTACACATTTGTTTTTCAAAAATATTTTGAAAACTATATTCCAGTATAATTGGTTTCTCTTGTAATCCTGTGTGTTTTATTTTATACATTTAAAAATTTATTCTGAAAGGGATCCATAAAATTTGCCAGACTGCCACCAGATTGCCAACAGGGTCCATGGCACCAAAAAAAAAAAAAGTTAAGAACAAAAGCTTTGGACCTATACCTCTGAGTAATAACTTCTAGGAGGCATTATAGGCAAATGTCCATTTATTCACTGCACAGAAATATAAGGTCTTAGTGATGGGAGGGATTTTTAATAAAATTTTATTGAAGTATATCATTAATACATGAACATACATAAACAAAAAGTGTATAGCAAAATTTGTGAATTTACAAAACAAACATGCATATCATCATACAAGGCTCCTATACATCTCCCCACCACCACCACCTTGCATTGTTGTGAACCATTTGTTACAAATTATGAAATAGCATCATCAAATTATTGCTCCTAACTATAGCCCTTATCTTACATTTGGTGTATTTTTCCCCCAACCCACCCAGTTATTAACACCCTCTATTAGTATTATATATTTGTTATCATTCATGAGAAAATGTTCTCATATTTGTCCTGTTAACCACAGTCCATTATCCGCCACTGGATTTCCTGTGTTATACCGTCCCATGCTTTGTACAATTATGGGAGGGACTTTTTAACAGAGTACCTGCTATACAGATTCATGTGTACAGTATTTCAGTAAATGGTTACAAATACTAATTACCACAAAGAAATACTGGTAAAGTTCTATGGATGGTCAGAAGAAAGATCACAGGGAACATGGTTTTGGTAGGATGGGAAAGGAATGAATATTTCTAGTTGGCAAAATTCATGCTAAGTTCACCCATAGACTTATCCAAATCAAGGACCTGGGAGCCACCCCTGATTTCTTCCTTATCCTTATCCCTGTATCAGTGATCAAGTCTTGTCATCTTGCCTTCTTACTATTTCTTGCATCTATACTCTCCTATTCATCCTCCACAATATTGCCTTAATCGAGGTTTATTGCCAGGACTATTGGAATAATCTCCTAACTAGACTTCCACCTCCTTTCTCACATCCCTTCCATACAAGCTATCCTAAATGCAATAATAATAATGTTTGTGTGCAGCAATAATAGACAAGAAATGTTGTTTGAATTATAATGATATATATATATATAAACTCCACACCAAAATATTGAATATTAGTATATAAAATAGAAAATGATGCATTAGAGCAGTGTTATCAATCCTAGCAATGTGTAATAATCACCTATAGAACTATTAAAAAATACTGATGCAGGAGCCCTACCCTAGAGATTTCCAACTGGAGATTTAATTCCCAACCAGACCAAGCTCCTGAATTGCCGCTTCTTCCTGTTTCCCTCTCTAGCTCTGACACGTATCATGCCCCATCTTGCTCCCTATTAAACTACTGGTGTTTCGCAACATTCCTGTGATATGTCCTCTGCATGCAATGCACTTCCCTACATTATCTATTCATTTTTGTTTTTTTTTTTAAAGACTCAGCTCACCTTTTCTAGGAAGAATTTTCAGTCAATCCCAGGTAAAATTGTCTACTCTCTCATTTTCGTCCCTACTGAGATCTACATGTACTTGTATCATAGCAACTGTGCATTTTTTAATATGAGTTCATTCCTTCCCCACTCTAATGCCATTGGAAAGGAAGCCATTTTCCTCATGTCATTTTTATAAATATATTTTCAATGATATAAATCCACAGCAACTACTATGTGGCGATATTACTCTTGAACTGGAGTAAAAATTTGGCTTTTTCTGATTTTTCTTGTATAATACCTTATTTATCAATCCCATTTTATATTACTATAAGTAATAAGATCCTGTTTCTCTGTTACAGACATATTTGTAATCCAATTGGGAATTTTGAGAATTGCTTCCTTCTGATTATATTTTTTAAATCCCCCTTGGAATCATTACAAATGTAGCACTATAAAGTTTCTATCAAAGTAGAATTAAGCTGAGATGCCAATCTTATATTTTGCTAGAGAGTTTCACATCAACATAAACCAGAGAAGCAGCAGCTGCTGCTTTCACATAAGTGGTAGAATCCCCTGGCAGATGGGAACCATTCAACCTTAGATCCTTTGGAGGCTGTGGGAGTAGTATGTTCTGAGCTCACATTTGCAATTCTGGGAAAAATTTGCAAAATGGCTTCTCAGCAAGGAATCCTTATTTGCATACTCAAATTAGATCAGTACAAATATGAATATCTCCAGCTTGGTTTCCATGTCAAATCATCACCTCTGGCCACACCGATCTATCCATCTTGATTATTTATTATAATCTCTAGCTCTGAAAATTTAATCTCAAATTGTATGATATTTCCTCTATTTCTTCATGATTTTCAACTCATTAATCATATTCTAGTGAAAATTAAGTTCTCTCTGCATTCTCTTATATATTCTAAAGGATATAGTCTTATTGACCCCTCAAATAATTAAACTAGAGGGGAAACATTTTAAAATGAATTTATTTCCCAAAATTTTTTTTCCTCCATCTTTCATCTTAGTCTTATCATTATTAAATTATGTAGTGAAGTTGCAATAATAAATCACAATTATGTAAGAATTCCTCCTTTCTTTGTGCTACTTGAAAAATGTGATCAGAATCAAATGCAGAATACTGTCCTACCCTCCCCCTTAATGAGTGATTTGCACTTTTAACAAGAACTCCAGGTGATTTCTGTGAACCACAAAGTTTGAGAACTACTGCTCTAAGACATTTTGAAAATTATATACTCTAGATAAAATGGCTTTTTGAATTCCGCCTTTCATAATCTGCTGGGCGTGACTGCAGCTTCTGCTGACAGTTTTAGTTCTCATACTCTGGGCTGGCCTTAATTAGCCCTCAATGTCTAATATTGATAGTCAAGGGGTATAGCTACCTGGGCCCAATGGTGGAATCCATTTCTCATGAACCTCATAATTGGCTGTTTTTCTTTTTGTTATTTCTTTGGCACTTGACATCTTTTGCTTCAAATCTTAGACTCTTAAAATAAGGTTATTATCTTGCTTAATCAGCAGTCAGGATTCTTTTAGAAACAGCAAGAACTCCTAAAAAAATAAAAGTACATCTGAGTCTCTTTTTCATGTTTCAATCTCTGTGTAATCCCTAGATTCATTTAGGTGACCTTTGGAAAATAATGGCAAATGCTTGCGAGAATTATGATAATTATTCAGTATAGAAATCCTTTATCATTCTCAATTATTTTAATTGACTTCTCTCTTTAATTCCAAATGTATGCCCATTATATATTCATAAAAAGTTTCATTTATTATTATTGCCAAGTAGCTCATAACAACTGTAAAAAAGCCTGGGAGTATTTAGATAACCACACCTTTATTAATATAGTATTTCTTTCTTCCTTCTTAGGGGAACATGCCTGGAATTACATATTCTCACAAAGAAAGAGTCTTCATAGTATTTAATTACCTACATGCTCTGAAGCGAAACCGGAGTATAGTTACTTTGCAAAAGAACACTCAATAACAATTTTAACATTTCCTGTAAAATACCCTAGGTTGTGGTAATTTTCAAATATTGTATAAAATGACACACATTCCATATATGAGGTGTGATTAAAATATGAGACAAGTCACTCATGAAAATGGTTCTCATTATAATCACACCTCATATATAATCTCAGGCAATCAGTCATAGAATATAATTTTTAAAATCCTTACCCTATTGCCTACCCACCTCTAATCCAACTTCCCCTCTGGCCACCCTGAGGTGAGAGAAGGTAGATTGCCATCTAAAGACATCTGGTTTGGAATATAGTGGGGGCGGGGGTGGCAATCAAATAACCTCAGGTGGGATGTCAGCAGGGATCTGCCACTTCTAAAAATTCAGCACTTATGTGGTCTTGAAATTATTTCTGGCTGTTTGATGTAGGGGCAGCTCTAGGCAAAATCACATAGTAAGTGAAATTTGGTTTCTGCACTTCATCTCCCCATGGTTTCTAGAGCTGCCTTGCTCTTTGTTCCCTACAGCCAAGAGTCCTCCCCTGTGGCTTGTACTTCACAGGCAGTTCTGAACCATCTCTCTCATCTCAGTTACTATTAATCAAAATGTATCCATCTTATGTCCTGTCCCATTATTTGGTTCATTTCTGTTCACAAGGATTTATGTTGAGCACCTATGATGTGCCAGGCACAGTGCTTGGGGCTGCAGGTACACAGATGAAACACCATTGCTTTGATTAGTAGTAATGGAGTTTGTGGTTTAGCTGGACAAGACAAACTAATTTAATTACATGAAGTTAAGACTGTTTCTTTTTTAAAGATTTATTTTATTTATTTATTTCTCCCTGCCCCCTCGTTGTTTGCACTTGCTGTGTCTGTTCATCTTCCTTGTTTCTTTTAGGAGGCACCAGGAACCAAACCTTGGCCCTCCGATATGGGAGAGAGGCGCCTAATCGCTTGAGCCACCTCCGTTCCCTGATTTGTTGTGTCTTTCATTATGTTTTTCTTCTTGTGTCTCTTGTTGCATCATATTGTTGCATCAGCTTGCCACGCCTGTCCTTTGCACCAGCTATCTTGCTCATCCTCTTTAGGAGGCACCGGGAATATCCACTCCCTGCTTTGTTGTGTCTCTCATTATGTTTTTCTTCTTGTGTCTTTTGTTGCACCAGCTTGCTGTGCCTGCCCGTTGTGCCAGCTCACTGTCTTCTTTAGGAGGCACCAGAACCGAACCACAGACCTCCTGCGTGGTAGGTGGGAGCTCATTTGCTTGAGCCACATCCGCTTCCCAAGACTGTTTATTTGGTTAATGATGCACTCTAAGTGCTAAAACAGTGCTTGGTGTATATGAGATGCTCAGTTAGTATTTGTTGATGAAATAAAAATATGCTAAGTGTTAAGCTAAAGGTCTACATTGGGTGCTAACTGACCCTGGAGGCCCAAGGAACATACCCTGAAAAGATGACACCTGTTGTGGTTTGAATCATGTACCCCAAAGACATGCTCAAGCCCTAATCTCTGGTCTTGTGGATGCAAACTCGTCTGTAAACAGGATCTTTGACGATCCTATTAAGATGAGATCATACTGAATCAGGGTGGGCCTTAGTCCAATGTGACTGGTGTCCTTATAAGCTGTGGAAACTTGGACACAGAGGGAGTGAAGAGGAGACAGAAGGAGACATTGCCATGTGATGGAGGTGGAGATGGAGATGGATAGCCACCAAGCCAATGCCGGACCACTACCGACTTTGGAGAAAGCATGCCCTGCTGATGCCTTGCTTTTGGACCTCTAGCTACTCATGTCTCCCATGAGACAATAAATTCCTGTTATTTAAGCCAGCCAGTCTGTGGTATTTGTTATAGCAGCCATGGCTAACCAAGACAACACGTGGGCTAAGTCTGAAATGAGTAAGTAAGTTATTCAGGATAAGATAGGCAAAAAAGGCAGCTGGGCAAAGGGAAGAGTTTGAGAAAAGCATGGAGATTTTAAATAACAGTGTGTGCAAGGATATTTTAACAATTGGGTTTTACGTGATTTTAGGGCATGAAGCAAAGAATGGTAGGTGATGAGGCTAGAGAGGTATAGCAGTGTGAGGTTATGGAGTATCTTATATGGCACTCTAAGAAGTTTGAACTTTATAGTCAGTGGGGAAATCATTGTGTATTTGCACATTACATAGGTCCCTCTGATTGTAAGTAGATAAATGGATTTGAAAGGGACAAAAGTGGAGGCAAAGTGCACATTTAGAATGCTATTGCAATAGATGAAGTGAAAGATGATCAAAGACTAAATTAGGGAAATGGTTAGAGATATTGGGAATGGGATGAATGTGAGAAAAATTTAGGAGACAAATTCTGGGTGGCTTGATTTTGGAGTAGATGGAAAAGAATAAAGGTGAAAGAGGCATCTGGAATGGTACCAGGTTTCTTAAGAGAGTGGTAGCATAGATGATGGTCCTGAGCTAGCTTCAAGGTGACAGCTAGCTAATCTGATATATTTATCCTTGTTCATATGTTAAAGTGTCTTTGTATGTTAAAGATCTTCTTTAACAGGTAAAATATAAACATTCCTTTACCTTAGCTGCCAGGAAGCTCAGAACCAAATGTAGAAAGGTTAGTAGTAAAATTATCCCAAATACTCTACATAGTTTCAACATATATTTTTAAATTTTAGATATTTTATTGAGATAGTTTACATAAAATAAAATGCACACATATTAAGTGTGCTTTGAAAATTGTGTACACCTATGTATATGCCATTCAAATCAAGACAGAATATTTCCCCTTCTCCAGAATATCCCCTTGTGCCCCTTTCCAGTTAATCCTATCAGCTCCAGGCAACCACTTTATAATTTATATTATGATAGATATAGTAGTCACCATCATTCTTGGACTTTGTATAACTGAAGTCATGCAATATATACTCTCTTGTGTCTGGCTTTGTTCACTCAGTATTGTGTTTGAAGAATGAATCCATGTTTTTGCATTTATCAGTATTTTGTTCCTTTTTATTTCTTTTAATTGCTGAATAGTATTCCATTCTCCTGTTGATAGACATTTGAGTTGTTTCAAATTTTTGACTATTCAGAATAAGGCTATTCTGAACATTCTGGTAAAAGTCTTTTTTCGTAAATGTTGTGTGGTCCTTTTTTTTTTTTAGAAGGTACTGGGTATTGAACCTGGGACCTTGTACATGGGAAGCAGGTGCTCAACCACTGAGCTACATCTGCTCCCCAATGTAAATGTAGTTTTTTTTTTTTTAAATTATTTTATGTTTTTATTTTTTATCCCTCCCATCCCTCCATGGCTCCCTTGTCTGTCTGCTCGGAGGTGCCGGGAACTGAACTGGGACCTCCCATGTAGGAGGTGGGGGCTCAACTTCTCGAGCCACATCTGCTCCCCTAAATGTAATTTTAATTTTTCTTGGGTAAATACCTAGGAATAAAATCAGTGGGTCATAGTGTAGGTATGTTTTTAGCTGAACTCCCAAATAGTTTTCCAAAATGGTTGTTGCAGTTGCTCTACATCCTTGTTAATATTCAATTTGTTGTCAGTCTTTTTGATATCACTAATTTAGCAGGTATGAGATTGTATGTTATTGTAGTTTTAATTTGCATTTCCCTGATGAACAATGATGCTGATCACCTTTTATATGCCTATTGACCATTGGTATATCTTTTGACATATCTGTTTAAATATTTTGTTTATTTTCAACTGATTGTTATTTTATAATTGATTTGTTGGAGTTCTTTATAATTCTGGATATAAGTTCTTTATCATATATATTTATTGTGAAAATTACCTCCCAGTTTGTGTCTGGCTTGTTCATTTGCTTAATGGTGTTTCCTGATGAATAGAAATTTTAAATTTTGTTAGAGTTATAATTTTTTTTATGGTTAGTGCTTTTGGTGTCCTAAGACATCTTTGTTTATACCCAATCATGAAATGATTCATTTATGTTTTTTTTTTTAGAAATGTTATGGTTCTAGTTTTTATATTTATGTCAATAATCCATCATAGATTAATTTTTAAAATATGAAATAAAGAGGGTCCAGGTTCAATTATTTTCTCTTATGGATATTTGATTGTTCCAGTTTGTTATAAAGGTGTTCCCTTCTCCACTGGATTCCACTGATATCTGTGTTGAAAATCCCTGTCTGGTTTCTTATAAGAAATTTTTCCATCATCTTTGGTTTTCAGCATTTCAACTATGATGTATCTAGAGTTGGTTTTATTTGAATTTATCCTGACTGGATTTTTCTGAACTTCTAGGATCTATGGTTTGATGTCTAATTAACTTTGGAAAATTATCAGTCATTTTCTCTTCTAGTATTTCTTCTAACCCCTTTTCTCTTTTCTCCTTCTGGAATTCTCATTTCATGTATGTTAGATCATTTGATTTTGACCTACAGGTTTCAGATGCACAGTTCATATTTTTGCTCATTCTCTTTTTCTAATTTTGCTTCAGTTTGGATAATTTCTATTGACCTATCTTCAGTGCTTCTTTTCTCTGTATTTCCTAGTCTGCTAGAATAAGTTATTCATTTCTGATATTGTAATTTTCAGTTCTAGACTTTTCATTTGTTTCTCTTTTGTAGTTTTCATATTATACTGAAATTACAAGTCTCTTCATGCATGTTCTCCAGCTTTCCCACATATTATTTATCATATTCATCATATTTAAGGAATTTATGTACTAATTCCAATATCACATCATCTCTGGTTGGCTTCTATATGTTGTTTTTTACCTTGAATATGGGTCACATTTTCCTGCCTTTTTCACATACTTTGTAGTTTTTTACTGTATGACCAAAATTATGTGTAAAAAGTTAGTAGAGATGGAAGTAAATAATCTTTATCCCTAACAAAGCTCTGTTGAGCTGCTGTGGTTGAGGTTCAATCTAATCTGTAATTGATCCATTTCTGGCCATTGTAGCAACTTTCATTAGATTCAATTCACCACTGGCTTCAAACATTTTGGAGGTAAGATCAGTAATTTCTGCTGACATGGCTTGGGATATGAGAATCAATGAGAATCTAGTGATCTCTCTCTGCTATACAGCTTGACCACAAGCTTTTTGGATTTCTGGGGAACTTTCTTTGTCCTGTAGTCCTACCTTGGCTTTCTGTACTTCAGGAGATCTCTCCTTACCCTGATGCCCTGTCCTCATTCTTTGGCAGGCCTGCTGGCTTACACTCAGTGAAGGATATATGAGCCCTAGGGGTTGTGATAGTTTGGAATTTTATGTATCCCTCAAAATCATGTTCTTAAAGTTAGTCCATTTCCTGTGGTGTAAACCTATTATAAGTGGGACATTTTGATGAGGTTACTTCAGTTAAAGCATGGCCCACGATGGGGTCTTAATCCTCTTGCTAGAGTCCTCTATAAATGGGATGAATACAGAAAAAGAGAGAGAAAGCCATGGAAGCAAGAAGCTGAAAGCAATGAAACCTGGAAGAGAAGGGAGAAACCAGAAGATGCTGCCATGCCCTTGCCATGTGGCAGAGGAGTCCAGGATAACTAGCAGCTGGTCTTCAGGAAGAAAGCATCAGCTTAATGATGCCTTGATTTGGACATTCTCATGGCCTCAAAGTGTAAGCTAATAAATTCTGTAGTTGTTTGGCAATTTGATGTAATTATGAATTCCATAAATATAATTGGATCATGCTTGTAAACTGATCTGTAAATCTGGGCATGATTAAGTTATGATTAAGCTGCTGACTGGGCCACGTCAGTAGGGTGTTAAGCCCCACCCCTTGGTGGGTGGGGAATCGAATATAAAAGGCAAGGCAAAGGACAGAGGGAGCAATTTTTGAGAAGCAGATTTGATGTTGGAGTTTTGATGTTGGAGAGAAGGCCCCAGGAGAAGAGAAGTGAGCCGTTTGCCTGATCGTCTACAGCTGACCTTGTGGAGGAACCAGAGGAGCTAAGCCCAGAGAGAAACGCAGCCCCGGGAAAAGAGGAACCCAAGAAACCTGAACCCTGGCAAACGTCAGCAGCTGTCTTGCTCCAACACGTGGCAATGGACTTTGGTGAGAGAAGAAACTTAACACTTTATGGCCTGCTATCTGTGGACTTCTACCCCAAATAAATACCCTTTATAAAGACCAACCCATTTTTGGTATTTCACATTAGCACCCCTTTGGCTGACTAATACAAATTCCTATTGTTTAAAGCCAACATGGTATCTGCTTTGAGCAGCCTAGGAAACTAAAACAGAGGGATTTTACTCAGCTCTTCTGTCCTGTCCCAGCTTTTGGTGGCCACTGCCATGTGAAGGCTCAGTGCCATTCAGAGTGCTCTCGCTGAGTTTTCTGATCCCGCCCTCTACCTTAGGCTGGATGCTGCCTTCTGCATAATGCCAGGTGCACCTCAGAAGCCTCTCTGCCAGCTTTCCTGTTCTGGCCCTGGCCTTCCATGTTATGCCTGTGGTGAAGGCCCTGTAGGAAAGAACTGGCAAGTGAGCACAGAATTACTCTATTGCTGGGGCTTCTCCAGCTTCTCATGTGTGACACCAGCCCACACACAACAATTGAAAGTTTGTTAAAAGTTAGGCTGGTTTTCCTGCACCTCAGTCAATGGCAGGTTACTCCTCCTGGCACTTTTGTACTGGGGGTGAAAACAGCCATGGGTGTCTTCTTTCTTCAAAAGAGATGTCCTTTTTGGAACTTAGTTTATCTTGATTTCTATTAGTTCATTTAGGTTCATTCCCAAGATCTTTGTTGGATTTCTAAAATTATGATTTATTTTTGTTTTTTAGCTTATCCAGCTTGTTCTTGTTAGGATGGGAACAATAGTATATCAGTCAGGGTTCTCCAGAGAAACAGAACCAACTGGTTTGTGTGTGTGTGTGTGTATGTGTGTGTGTGTGTGTGTGTGTGTGTGTGTGAGAGAGAGAGAGAGAGAGAGAGAGAGAGAGAGAGAGAGAGAGAGAGATTTATTCTAGGGAATTGTTTCATATAATTGTCGGGGCTGGCAAGTCTGAAATCCACAGGGGAGGCCGGCAGTATAGAAATTCTGGTAAGAGTTGATGTTACAGTCTTGAATCATAGGGGAGAGGTCAGCAGGCTGGACATTCAGAGAGGAGTCAATGTTGTAATCTTGAGGCAGAATTTCTTCTTTGGGAAATCTCAGTTTTTTGCTCTTAAGGCCTTCAGCTGATTAGATGAGGCCCATACACATTATGGAGGTTAATTTCCTTTACTTAAAAGTCAACTGATTATAGATGCTAATCACATCTACAAAACACCTTCACAGCAGCATCTAAGCTAGTGTTTGACCAAACAACTGGATACCATAGCCTAGCCAAGGTGACACATAAAATTAATCATCAAGAGTAGTCTCTTGCAAATTTCTGCATCCTAATCAGAAGCATAAGTCCCTTAACTTTTAATTGTAGTTTTCTTATTATTGAAGACATATATTTTTACCACAAACCACTGGAAATCCTTTTAGAAGTGGCTAAATTGGTAGGAATATTGGTAGGAATATTGAATGTGTACATTGCTAGGTTGGTAGACCCAGAGCCATTTTTTTAGGTATAGTGAATTGGAAAGATAGTCCTGGACCCTGGATTTTGGGAGCTTCTGGGTAATGAAGCAGACAGGGGGGAGAGGGAGAAAAAGACAAGTTTAGGAGTTGGTTCTGCTAGCTCATCCTGAAGAATGCCCATAGTTCATGTACATATGTAAGGAAATAATTCCCTCCATATTACTATTAACTGTGTTGGCACTGAAAGTGGAATTTCCTGGAGAGGAGGGACAGGTGGATGATGCTGCCCTAGCTCTTGGGCTGTCCCCTTGGAATCATCTGCTGATTCCTGATCACTGATTACTGCTGCCACCATGATTGCTCCACCATTTAATGGTCTGGTACATAAGTGGAAAAATGAATTATGGTAGATTTGTATTATGTCAGCCTAGCTAAACTGGAACTACATATCCTCCAAATCCCTTCCTTGCATTTTTCTGAGTTGAGGTGGGGTGGGGGCATAAAAGACAATTTGCAGGAGAATTGGAAGGTGGAAATGAAGAAGCAGCCACATTCTTTTTATGCCTGGAAGGTCAATCCAGAGGTACCACGTGCTGGTGCAGCTCATGCACATTATCATTTATCCTCTGGTTTATTTTGTTGTTGGCTGGTCCAAAAACCAAGCCCATAGCTCCTTTAGTTCTCTCTGGATCTTCCTTCAGCATCTCTGAGTCCTGGCCCACATATACATTTAGCTCTGTGATGAAGGGAATCAGCTTCTCCTACAAGATACCCACATAATCAAAATTGGAGGTTTTGAGACAGTTAGAGGCCAACATAGGTTCTGGTCGGTCTTTGTGGGTTCCAATTTTCCTTTACTATCCCTCATTTCATTTTTATCTTCCCTTTCAAACTTTCTGCCCTGCTGCCATCAGGATTGAGCGTGCGGTACAAAACCAATAGCTTCACATAGACTGTTTAACCAGCTCCCACAATTGTGTATAGTCAACTCACAATAATAAATATCTTTATGTCCACCTATATATAACACTCCTAATCATTCTGTTGCTTTGA
>JAQZBX010047964.1:0-20333 GCA_029593785.1 Cabassous unicinctus | reverse complement strand
AAAAAAAAAAAAGCCAACCTCTATGCTCCTTAGAAGAGATATATTTCAAATTTAAAGATGCAAAAAGGTTAAAAAAAGGATGGGAAAAGATATACCGGGATAACATTATAACATTATTGAAAAGAAAACTGGAGTGAATATGTTATTACCAGACAAAGCGGATTTCATAGTAAAGTATATTATTACTAAGCATACAAAAGGACATTTCAGAAAGATAAGAGGTTAATTCATCAGTAGGACAATATCATCCTAAATGTTTCTTCACTTATAAAGCTCCAAGACACATGAAGGAGGAAGCAGATGTGGCTCAAGTGGTTCAGCACCTGCCCACCACATGAAAAATACAGTTTGTTTCCCGGTGCCTCCTGAATAAACCAAAACAAACAATAAGCGGAAACAAACAAATAAACAAATAAACAAAAACGGAAAAACCAATTCAGGGAAGCAGATGTGGCTTAGTGGTTGAGCACCGCCATCCCACATATGAGGTCCCAGGTTCAAACTCCACCCCCAGTACCTCAAAAAAAAACAAACAAAAAAAACACATAATGGAAAAACTGATAGAACTGCAAGAAGATTAAGGCAAGTCTGCAATTATAGTCAGAAACGGCCATATCCCATTCTCAACAACTGATAGAACAAGTAAAACACATATGCAATGACAATATTATTAAAGACACAAATAACAAACTTGACATAATTGCATGTATATAACACTCCAACCAACAGCAAAAATATATATATATATTCATATCAAGGGCACATGGAACATTTAGCATGATAGACCATATTCTGGGCCACAAAATAGTCTCAATACATTTAAAAGGATTGAAGTCATACTATGTATGTTCTCAGACCAAAAATAAAATAATCTATAAATCAATAACAGAAAGTTCTCTGGAAAAAATCCAAATATTTGGAAAATTGACAACACATGACTCAAAGAAGCAATAATTAAAGGGGAAATTAGAAAGTATTTTAAAAACAATGACAAAAAGTATCAACATTTGTAGGCTTCCACTAAAACAGTACTGAGAGGGAAATTTGTAGAAATAAACACATATATTGGAATGAAGATGAGTCTCAAATTGACTCAGGTTCCATTTCAATAAACTAGAAAAAATAGAGCAAATTAAACCCAAAATAAAAAGAAGACAATAATAAAGATAAGAGTAGAAATCAATGGATAAAGTAAAACATTAGAGAAAGTAAATGAAATCAAAGTTGATAAACTCAAAGAGATCTAGGCCCAGACACATTATAAAACTCTTAAATGCCAAAGACAAAGAGAATATCCTAAAAGCTCCAAGAAAGAAGCAACATGTTATGTACAAGGGAGCCCAAATAAGATTAAATGACAATTTCTCATCACAAACCATGGAGGCAAAAAGGCAGCAGGACAAAATATTTAAAATACTGAAAAAAAATAATTGCCAACCAAGAATTTTTTATCCAATGAGACTTTCAAAAATGAGACGGAGATTAAGATATTCCGATTTAAAAAAAAAAAAAAAAAAAAAAAGAATGGATTCATCACTACTAGATCTACCCTACAAGAAATGCTAAAGGTAGTTCTTCTAATTGAAAGATAGAGACTGGACAGTAGAGCAAAGTGGTGTAAAGAAATGAAGATCTATGGCAAAGGTAATCACATGGGTAATGATAAATGCCAGTACTCTTGTATTTTTGGTACGTAATTCATTTTTGTTTCTTATATAATCTGGAACACAGATACATTCTATGGGTTTTGGACATACAATGTAGAAAGTGATCATTTGTGGCAAGTACAACAAAAAGGTGGAGGGCTAGATGGGTATAGACATAGTTTGTATATGCCATTGAAGTTTAGTTGGTATCAGGTCAAATGAGAATGTTATAGATATAGGATGTTAAATTTAAACCTCATGGTAATCACAAAGAAAATACATGAAAATTTTTCATAGTGGTTAATGAGTACGGATGCAAAATGGTTCATTATAAAAGGTCAAATAAGTATGAAAGTAGGCAGAAATGGAAAAACTAGGGACAAAATATGTGTAAGATGAAAAGCAAAACTAAACAAATTTATATACTGAAAACTACAAACCATTGCTAGAAGCAATTAAAAACCTAAATATAAATGCATACACACACATACATACATCTTGTTCATAGGCAGAAGACTCTATATTATTGATGTCAATTCTCCTCAAATTTATCATCTATGAATTCTGTACAATCTCTAATAAAATGCCAGCAGGATATACTTGTAGAAATTGACAACGTGAATCTAAAATTCATTCAGAATTGTAAAGGACCCCAAATAACTAAAACTACTTTGAAACAGAAATACCAAACTAGATGGCTAACATTACATGACTTTAAATGTTTTATAAAACTATCATACACAAGATAATATGATATTGGCACCAAGAGAGACAAATAGATCAGTTGAACACAATAGAGAGTCCAGAAATAGACCCACACATATAGGAAATTTGATTTTTTACAAAGGTGTAATGGATTTTAGACCTACATATAAAACCTATACTTATTGTTGGGGATTGACTTATGCCCCCCACAAAAGGCATGTTCAAGTACAAACCCCTGGTCCTGGGGGTGTGAACCAATGTGTAAATGTGAACTTAGAGGATGCTATTATTAGTTGAGGTATGTCCAAAATGAATAAAAGTGGTTCCTAACTCAATATGGCTAAAATCCTTATAAGCCAAAGAAATTGGACATGGAAGTAAAAGCTAAAGTTAATGGAACTCAGAAGAGAAGGGAGAGAACATCTCCATGTGGCAAGAAAAGCAAGGAACCCAAGGACTACCAGCCAGCCATTACACTACTGACCCCAGGAGGGAAGTATTTTAGCCTCTGAATCCATGAGACAATAATATCCTTTTGTTAAGGCAACCCATTGTGTGGTATTTATCTCTAACAGAGTAGAAACTAACATACTTATAAAACTTCTGGGAGAAAACGTAGGATAAAATCTTTGTGAACATGGATTAGGCAAGATTTCTTAGAGGTGACAGTGGAAGCATGGTCCATAAAAGAGAAAACTGGCAAATTGGACCTCATCAATATTTAAAATTAACGCTTTTTGAAATCCAATAAAATTAAAATATCAGATAGACTGGGGAAAATATTTGCAAATCATGTACCTGATAAAGGAAATGAAAGAAAATTTATGAAGAAATATCAAAATTCAATGATAAGAAATACAAAAAAAAATCTCAAAGTAGAAGGTAAAAGATTTTAGCAGACACCTCATCAGAGATGATATACAAATGGCAAATAAGCACATGGAAAGATGCTTAGCATCAGTAGTCACTGGGGAAATGCAAATTAATACCACCTTGAGCTACCACTAAACACCTATTAAAATGGCTAAAATTAAAGAGACTGATCATTCTGAATAAGTATTGGTGAATATGAGGAACAACTAGAACTCTCATATATTGCTGTTGGGAATGTAAAATAGTACAACTGCTTTGGAATACAGTTCAGCAGTTTATTAAAAATTTAAATGTACACCTATCATATGATCCAGCCATTCCACCATGAGGTATTTACCCAACAGAAAAGAGGGAGGGAAGAAGGGATTGCCAAGGGGTTTGAGGATACTTTTAAGGGTGATGGGTATATTCATTATCTTGATTCACTATCTTGATACGTCTTCATGGACATATGAAATTATACAAATTTAAATATGGGCAATTAATTATCAATTATCCTACATTAAGGCTCTTAAAATATCTATTGGGATGAGGAATTGCAGAAAGCTAATGGGAACCTAATAATCCATATGTATTCAATAGTGGTAACTGTCTTTCAGTTTGTGA
Source organism: Cabassous unicinctus (assembly GCA_029593785.1). Lineage (NCBI taxonomy): Eukaryota > Metazoa > Chordata > Mammalia > Cingulata > Chlamyphoridae > Cabassous > Cabassous unicinctus. The sequence continues at coordinate 16,503 of JAQZBX010047964.1, read as the reverse complement.
AGGCTGCTATGACAACATGCAATAGGTTAGTGTAAACAATAGGAATTGATTTCCTCGTGATTTTGGAGGCTAGAAGTCGAGATCAAGATAGCAACAGGCCATGCTTTTCCCTGGAGTCTGTAGCTTTCTGTTGCTGTCCAGCTGCAACCCTTAGGCTTTCTTGGCTTGTACAAAAGCCGTGTTCGTACAGTGTCTCTCTGTGGCTTTCTCTGACTTCTGGCTTCTTCTTGTGGCTTTCTTTGACTGTATCGGAATTCCCTCTCTTTACAGGTACTCTAGTCATAAGGATTAAGGTTCACACTTATTCAATTTGCCCACATCTTATCTAATAATAACATCTTCAAAGTTCTTATTTACAAATGAGTTCACACCCATAGAAACAAGGATTAAGATTTGAACATGCATTTTGTGGGGTACATGATTCAATCCCCAACAGTAACGATGTTATCAAGTACATTTAAAGACAGGAAGTGGCAGGGGTATCCAATTTTCCAAAGCACTTATCATTGTAATAATCTTCTATCACTGGCCAACACAAATGGAAGAGAAGAGGTTGGCCCAGAACTAGATTAAGAAAGACTTGGGGTGCCAATCTACTTGGAGTGCTAAGAAACTTCTGAGTTACTAAAGCACCACTAGACATGTGTGAGGGTTTAAATTTTGTGAATCCCAGAAAAGATTATGTTCTTACACTAATCCATTCCTATTGGTGTGAGACTTTTGGTTAGATTCAATTAAGGGACCCTTGATTAGATTGCTTGATTAGATCAATTTAGGGCCTTGATTGGACTACATCAGTGAGGCATGACCCATGTTGGGTCTCCCCTCTTTCTTGGGTCTTCTATAAACTAATAACTGGAAGCAGAAAGACACATAAAGAAAGACCCTGCTTTGTAAAAGACAACTCCAGAATCAACTACAGGTGAGAAAGGGGCCAGTGGCTGAATCAGCAGAGAAGCTCAGAGAGACTTATGCCTGATTGCCCACAGCTGAACTCAAGGAGAAGGCAAGCCTGAAGGGGAAGTCAGGACCTAGGCAGAGATGGCTGCCATCTTGCCTTGCCACATGGCAGGACTCCAACAACTGCCAGCAGGCAACCTTTGGTGAGAAGGCATCTCTGAAGGTGCCATGATTTCACATTTCACAGCCTTGGAACTGTAAGATTTTCCCCTAATAAATCCCTTTATAAAAGCCAATCCTTTTCTGGTATATTGCATCGACTGCCTTAGCAGATCAAAACAACATGTAACAACAAGATCTAATACTTGGATAGTACTTTCTATGTTACAAACAGTTTTCTGCATTTTAAACATGAGGAAATGAAGCACAGAGATTGTATTTTTAGAAGACATATTTTCATGAGCCACTTGAGATATTCAGTGAGATTCCTCTCTTTCCCACCTCCAACAGAAACAGCTAGATTAAGTTAGAATTAATTGTCTTTACCTTCTAAAGAGGATGAGTCCTGATTACTCTGGGGTTTTGTCTTGGTGTGTAGAGTATGCAAGTCTGAAACTAACTAACTAAATAAATAAAGATACAAATGCTGTCTCCATTTACCTTGCTCTGCTTCTCTAAATATATGTTAACCAAAATGTAGCAGGTCAGTTTGAAGAGTAACTTAGAGCTGCCTTGGATGTTCACTTGTTTTGGTATGACCCTAGTTGGACCCAAAACATATTTAGAGGAGCTATTATAAAAATAGTTCATTAGATGGTCTAGATATGTTGTGAAATTAAGACATTAAGAGTGCATGTTCTTATTTTTGGTGATGAAGAATGAAGAATTCGGTAAAATTCCATGTCCGTCATACTATTTTCAGTAATAACATGATAATGCTTATATGGTGCCAAGTCTTACCTGCCCCAAGTTCAAAATAAGACAGAGGTTCCATTTTTATCCTGATTTTATGGGTGAGGAAACTAAGACACAGAAAAGTTAAGATGTTAAGAAACTAGTCAAAAGTCACACAGTTAGGTGGGGGTAGAGACGGAGACACCAGGCAGATTGGTTCCACAATGCCTAGCAAACAAGGCAGTATAACCCAACTTACCTAGAGAATACAATCAATATGAAAATGCATAGAAAATTCATTGCACTTCTCTGAAGTAACAAGTGTCTAATCCAACCCATGCACAAAGTCTGAGAAAGAAACTTGGAAAACAAAAACCAGACTTAAGGAGTGGATGTAGCTCAAGTGGTTGAGCACCTGCTTCCAATGAATGAGGTCTTGGGTTCAATCCCCAGTACGTCCTAAAAAAAAAAAAAAACCCAAAACAAACTTGTACAAGTTTAATCACCTCTAATGTAGCCATGCTTAACCTGTGTGAATTTCTTTAACTGCGAATTTTTCAAAGAAACTTAAGTATCCCAAATATCTTTCTTTTTAAATTATTATTTTCTGAAACCATTGACCAGTAAATTAGTGTCAACACCTGGAACTTTTGAAGTCATTAAATAAAACTATCATTATCCTTCAGTTGAAAATAATTACTTGTATTTGCAAATCTTCATCTGTCATGTGGAAATAGAATTTATTACAACAAATGCAAATACTTAACTTAAATAAAAAGAGTATTAAATACTGATGCTAACAGACAAGTATTTGATAAAATTTTATTTTCTACATGCAAATTAATTTCATTTATATTTTTGGACATTTAGAAAATCAAGCACTCAACTTTCCTTCCTAATAACTAAAGGATTAAAATATCACAGATCTCAAGCCTTGGATAATTTAAACTTTAATATTTCTATTTTGTGCCAGCTTTACTAACTGAAGTCAAAATGGTAGCAACAATAACAAGAAAATCCGTGGAAACTGCTTGAGATGGAAAATTATTTTTGTAAGGTAAAAATAACTGTTTAAAGAATTCTCAGTAGAAATGCATCTAGGATGCAATAAAATGCATCAAATAACTAAAAGCTCCTTCGAGTTCAATCTTCTCCATGCACCCTGATTCCCTGACCTTCCTTCCTGCACAGAGCACTTTCAATGCCCTTCACAAATTCAACCCATCACAATTTCAACCTCCAGACATAAACACTGCCTTTCTTTATAATAGGAATGATCGGGAAAGCAAAGTTAAATTGAAAAAAATTTGAATTGCACCTGCTTCTGTGATCCCCAACAAAACGTCACTAATATATAGCCTGCATTCGCATTTCCATATTTTTTAAAATTAGATTTTAACAGAAATTTGGAAAAAAAAATCAGACAGTAAACTAATCCCACAGTAAAAAGACATGTTAAAATCAAAATGCCCTTTTTCTTTTTTTTTAAATTGAGGTAAAAGTTACATACCTCAAGGTCTGGATGAAAAGTACGGTTATTATAAATGTATAAATCTAGGCAACTGCAATCCTAATCAATGTATAGAATACTTCCATCACCAAAGAAATTTCTCTCCTGCCTATATCCAATTTCAAATCCTTATATGTGACAACTTCTAATGTCTATCTCCATAGGTTAATTTTGCCTTTTTTTAAACTTCATTTAAATAGATTCATACAACATGTACTATCGTGTCTATCTTCTCTCATTCAACATGTTTTTGAGAGTCAACCATATTGTTTCACAGATAGCAGTCCTTTAATATTTCTGAGCAATATTCCTTTCTATGAATATGCTACAGTTTGTTCATCCATTTACCTGTTGATAGACAGATAGTTGCCTCTTTGGGGGTTTTATGAATAAATATGCTATATATTTTCTCTTTTAGTATTTTGGTGAACAAATGTTTTGATGACAAAGTGAATTCACTGTGTCATAGAGTAAATACGTTTAATTCTATAAGAAACTGCTCAACATATTTTCAAAGTGGTTACCATTTTACATACCAGCAATGTAAAAAAGTTGTGGCTGCTTCACATGCAGATAAACATTTGGTGTTGTCAAAGTCATTTTAATTGTATTCATTCCCGTCACTGTTTGCTGGTATTTCATTGCAGCTCTACATTTTCATGATGCATATATTATGCTATATATACATATATATATATTTTTTATTTTTTTTATTGTGGCTAAAAATCATATTTTTCACAATACATACCAATATTTGTAAAATGATATATAAATACATATGCATATATGTGCATTTGTTTACATAAATGTTATTTGTTATATACATATATATATATACATATATATATATATATATATATATATATACATATATATTTAGATTACCTAAATATTACTCAGAAATTACAGGGATTCCCATGTTCCCCACCATTTTTATGTGCTTATTAGCAATTTAAATGCCACTTCATATCTTTTGCCCATTTTTTTGTATTGTGTTGTTGTGACAGTTTGAAGTTGTTTATGAATTAGACCTCCCCCCCCAAAAAAAAAAGATTTTGTTCTTGAACTAATCCATTTCTGTGGGTGTGGGACCCTTTTGATTTGACTATGTCAGTGAGGCATGACATCGATTGGGTCTCCGCTATCTTACTGGATCTTTATATAAATGGAGAAACCCAGAAAGACAGAGAAAGGAAGCTGCTATTTTGACCCAGCCATATGAGAGAGGGGACTAGAGGATCACTAGCAGCTGAAGCTGGTCTAAGACATTTGAATTTCTACATTTTTTCAGAATCAACTTGTCAACTTCACACAAAAAAAATATCTGTTGGAAATTTGACTGAGATATTACTGAATCCACAGATAAATTTTGGAATAATTGTTTTATTTAGATAATTTAGTCTTCAAATCCGTGAACATGACATATCTTTATTGGCATACTCTATATCTCAATTTTCTTATAGTGTTCAGTGTAGTGATCTCACTAAATTTGATATATGTTCAAAATTGTTTGCTTTTTAATGTTTTTATAGAGATAAAAATATTTTCTTCCATCTTTTGACTGTTGGTAAATAGACATCCAACTAACATGTATATTGCTATTGCATACTTGCTAAATTCACTTTTTTCTGGTAGTTTTGTGGTAATTTTGTGGTGCTTAAGGCTTTTCTACTTGGATCACCATGTTAATTGTAAGTTAAAATAATTTTTCTTCCTCCTTTGCAATCTTTATGCCTTTTTATATATTTTCTTTATTACACTTGTTGAGAAGGTCAGTAAAATGTTAAAGCTATGTTTAGAGCAGGTATCCTTCCTTTATTCCCAATCTTAGAACATCAACATTCAATATTTTACCATGTACTATGATGTTACTTATAGGTTTTACTAGATGTTATTTACCAGAAAGAGTTCCTTTGCAGTCTCATTTTAACAGTATTTAATGACAAATGTGTGTTATTTTCTAATATATTTTTGGTATTTGAGATGATCATCTCATACTCTTTTCTGTTAATTCGATAAATCACATTTTTAATAAATAATTTTATTTGTAATTCTTTAATAAGTGAAATAAAAGGGGCAAGTCAGAAATAGCTTGATGAGACTGCCTTTTATTTGAGAATAAAGGAGACCAATATTTTCCTATTTTTAAATTTATTGAGAAGAAATTCACATAACATAAAATTAGCCATTTTAAATTGAACAATTCAGTGACATTTACTATATCCATGTTCTACAACCACCACTTTTATCTAGTTCCAAAACATTTTCACCACTCCAAAATAAAACTCCCTACTCATTAAGCAGTTTTCCCCATCACCATATGATGGATGAACAAAGCATATGTATTTATATATACAACTGAATATTAATCAGCCATAGGAATGAATGAAGTACTGATACATACTACAATGCGGGCAACTCTCAAAAACATTATGCTAAAAAAGCCAGGCACAAGATCACATATCATATGATTCCATTTATATGAAATATCCAGAACTGGTAAAACCATAGAGATAGATTGATGATGGTCAGGGACTGGGTGGAAGGGGAGGTTGCAGAGAACCTGCTTAATGGGTATATTTATTATTGAATATTAAACTTCCATTCCTGGGATAATTTGTGCAGCATCATAATGTATTATACATTTTTTACATATTGTTGAAATTTCGCTGCTAATATTTTGCTAAGGATTTTTGTTAATTCTGTTCACATATTAGCCTGTAACTTTCTTTTCTTGTAATGTCTTTGTTTTAATAGTATGATAATGATGGCTTCATAAAATGAATTGAGAAATTACCCTTCCTTTTATTTTCATTATTTGTTAATAATATAATGGACCACATATTGTCCAAAAGAGGGGATATAACAATACAATAGGGGGGTGTAAGGAGGTATGGGATTTTTCCTTTTGGAGTAATGAAAATGTTCTAAAATTGACCAAGTTAATGACAGCACAACTCTGTGATGAAAATGAGAGCCACTGAGTATAAACTTTGAATGGATTGCACAAAGCATGGAACCATATAACACAGGGAATTCAGTGGTGGATGATGGACTGTGGCTAACAGGGCAAATATAGTTCAGGAGAAAATGTTATCATAATATATAATACTAATATAGGGTGCTAATAATTAAGTGTGTTCAGGGGAAAATACGCCAAATGTAAGATATGGGCTATAGTTAGTAGTAATATTTTGACAGTGCTCTTTCATAACAAATGTTTAACAATGCAAGGTGTTGGTGGTGGGGAGGTGTAAGCGAGCCTTGCATGATTCTATGCATATTTGTTTTGTGAATTCACAAATTTTACTATACATTTATTTTTTTAAATTTTTTTAAAGGAGAATAAATTTTAATGTAGCAACATCTTTAACATACTACATTTGTTAACTATGGAAGCAACAAAAAAATATACAGCTCGTGCTGCCCTCTTCCTTCTATTCAAGTAGGTATCATAACAATTGCCCCACTGAATTTTATTTTTATTTATTAGAGAAATTTTGGGTTTATAGAACAATCATACATAAAATATAGGATTCTCATATAATAATTATGATTTATAATTAGTAACACCTTGTATTGGTGTGGCATATTTGTTACAATTTATGATAACACATTTTTATAATTGTACTATTAAAAGTAATTTATGGTTTAATTTGAGATTAAGTTGGGTAGTTTCAACCTCCAGGCATAAACACTGCCTTTCTTTATAATAGGAATGATTGGGAAAGCAAAGTTAAATTGACAAAAATTTGAATTGCACCTGCTTCTGTGATCCCCAACAAAACATCACTAATATATAGTCTGCATTCACATTTCCATATTTTTTTAAATTATATTTTAACAGAAATTTGAAAAAAAAATCAGACAGTTTCAATAGTTTCATAGATTTTTAAAAACTTTTATTCTGTTACTATATATACAATTTAACATTTATCTTTATCATTTACCTTTAATCACATTCTGATATATATTTCAGTGATGTTAATTATGTTCACAATGTTCTACCATCACCTGCATCCATTACCAAAATATTTCTATCATTCGAGATAGGATCCCTGTAATTTTAAACCTTAACTTTCCATTCTCTATCCATATCCCATCTCCCCTTAAACTATTTTCTAGATTCTATGAATTTGTTTAATCTAATTTTTTTTCAAATAAGTGAGATCATACAATATGTTTTTCCATTTGTGTCTGACTGATTTCACTCAAGGTGATCTCTACAATGTTTATCCATGTTGTTGCATGTATCAGTACTTCTTTCCTTTTTACAGCTGAATAATATTCCATTGTGTATATCTAGCTAGCTAGCTAGCTAACTATACACAACAATTTTTTTTAATCATTTCATTAGTGATGGACTCTTGGGTTCCTTCCATATTTTGGCAGTTTTGAATAATGACAGCATGAGAATCACATTGGCTTTTTTAAAATTTATTGAAGTATATCACTCATACATGAACATACATAAACAATAAGTGTATAGTAATAGCTGCAAACTTACAAAACAAACATACAAAACATCATACTGGGCTCTCATATCTCACCCTACCACCAATACCTTGCATTGTTGTGAAACATTTTTAACTAATGATTAAAGAGCGTCCTCAAAATATTACTACTAACCAAAGTATTTTCCCCCAACCCATCCTATTATTATTTTTAATATCATTTATACATAAAAATACATAAACAATAAGTGTATAGTAAAAGTTGTAAATTTACAAAACAAACATTCATAACATCATACAGGGGTCCCATACATCAACCCTCCACCAACACCTTGCATTGTTGTGAGACGTTTGTTACAAATTGTGAAAGAATATTGCCAAAATCTTACTACTAATTATAGTCCTTATCTTACATTTGGTGTATTTTTCCCCCAACCCACCATATTATTTTTTTAAATATATTTTTATGACAGAAGTTGTAAACTTACAAAACAATCATGCACATGTGCAGAATTCCCAAACAACACCCCTCTATCAATACACCACACTGTGGTGGAATATTTGTTACAGATTATGAGATAATATCATCAGATTATTACCAGGTCCACAGCGTACATTTGGCACACATTTTCCATACTCCCCCATTATCAGCACAGTACATCTTTGGCATAGATGCAAGAATATTACATTATTACTATTAACCACAGTCCATAGGTCACTCCAGTTGAATTTTTCCCATGCTTCTCCACATTCACACCACCCTGCAATACTGATGTACATCTGCTTTAACTCAAAAAAGACACTCTTGCATCTGTACTATCAACCACTATTCTCATCCAACTCTGGGTTTACTGTGCTATTCAGTCCCTAGATTATTCTTTAGCTTTCTGTCAATTGGCATTTACATCCCTAGACTACCATTTTCAGCTACATCCCATTTATAAATGAGCCATTACTCACTATAATGTGTTACCATAAACTCTGTACATTTCCACACTTTTACAGTAAAGCTAATTAAAACTTCTACAGAAATTAAATATCAGTAGTCCATCTCAGTCCTCCTTTTATCTCCTTTAAGAATCCACCACCTACCAACAGGTCTTGAAGACATTTTCCTACATTTCCTTCTAGAATCTTTATGATTCTTGCTTTTATATTTAGGTTTTTGATTCATCTTGTGTTAATTTTTGTATAGGGTGTGAGATAGAGGTCTTCTTTCCTTCTTTTGCTGTGGATATCCAATTTTCTCAGCACCATTTGTTGAATGGACTGTCCTGCCCGAGCTGTGTGGGTTTGACAGGCTAGTCAAAAATCACTTGCCCATATACACGAGGGTCTGTTTTTTAACCATCAATTCATTTCTATTGGTCTATGTGTCTGTCTTTACACCAGGACCATGCTGTTTTTTACCACTGTAGCTAGGTAATATGACTTAAAGTCCAGAAATGAGAGTCTTCCAACTTCACTTTCCCTTTTAAAGATTTTTCTGGCTATTCAGGACCCCTTACCCTTCCAAATAAATTTGATGATTATGCTTTCCATTTATTTAAAAAATGCTGGTGGAATATTTGGGGGGATTGCATTGAATCTGTATATCGGTTTGAATAGAAATGACATCTTAATGATATTTAGTCTTTCAATCCATGAGAATGGAATGTTCTTCCAATTATTTAGGTATTTTATTTTTATTTCTTTTAACAATGAGTTGTGGTTTTCTGAATACAAGTGCTTTATATCATTCATTAAGTTTATTCCTGAATATTTGGGTTTTACCTGTCATATTTTATTTTCACCACTCTTTTGACACTTTTAATTACTTTCATTGATATAATATTCATTTCTAGACTCTCTTCCAGGCCTCTCTCTCCTGTCTTTTCTTTTCAGGCTGTAGCACACCCTTTAGTATTTCCTGCAAAGCACGTCTCTTGGTTACAAACTCTCTCAGTTTCTGTTTATCTGTGAATATTCTAGACTTACCCTCACATTTGAAAGACAATCTTGCCAGATATAAGATTCTTGGCTGGAAGTTTTTCTTTTGCAGTATCTTACATATATCACACCGCTGTCTTCTTGCCTACATGGTTTCTGGTGAGAAATCAGCACTTAATCTTATTAGGTATCTCTTATACATTATGGATTGCTTTTCTCTTCCTGCTCTCAGAATTCTCCCTTTGTATTTGCCATTTGACCTTCTGATTAGTATGTGTTTCAGAGTTGGGTCTATTGGGATTTTTTTGGATGGGAGTACGTCGTGCTCCTTGGACATGGATATCTATGTCCTTCAATAGGGTTGGGAAATTTTCTACCATTATTTCTTCAAATATTCCATCTGCCCATTTTCCCTTCTCTTCTCCTGGGACACCCATGACACATGTTTACACATCTCTTGCTGCCCTTTAGTTCCCTGAGACCTTCTTCAAGTTTTTCCAATCTTTTCTTCCTCTGTTCTTTTGTAAGTTCACTTTCAGAGGCCATTTCTTCAAGCTCACCAATCCTTTCTTCTGCCACCTCAAATCTGTTATTATATGATTCCAGTGTATTTTTTATTTCATTTATTGCACCTTTCATTCCCATAAGATCTGCTATTTTTCTATATATGCTTTCAAATTCTTCTTTGTGCTCATCCAATGTCTTCTTAATATCCTTAATTTCTTTAGCCATCTCATTGAATTTATTAAGGAGATTTGTTTGAACATGTATGATCTCAACTCCTTTATGTCATCTGGAGGCTTATCTTGTTCCTTTAACTGGGCCATATCTTCCTGTTTCTTGGTGTGGATTGTAATTTTTTGTTGGCATCTTGCTTACTAGAGTATTTATTCTGGGTGCAGTTTTTCTTTTTAGTTTAGGGCTTCCTGCCCTTTCTCCCTTGCTGGTTGCGTAGTAGGAGCCAAGGATGTAGTTGGTGCTATACTCTGTGGAGGCTCAAGCTACCCTCATTGCCCCAAGGACCAATTAAGCTTCTCCCCACTTTCTCCTTTGCCAGGGGTAGAGACAGAGCCACAGCTGTGTGGAATAATCCAACTCATGCAGGCCTAGACTGTAGTTGCCCAGAGAGACTGATGAAGCTTCACACTCCTTTCTCCCTTGCCGGGGGCAAGGATGGAGCTGCAGGTGTGGGCAGCAATCTATGCAGTTCAGGTCCAAGATGACCACAGTTGCCCCAGTAGACTTCCGATTATTCAGGTCATGCAGCTAATGTACCTGCAGTTACCTGGATAGGCTAGTGCAGGGCCCGTCGGCTTCCTCCATGCTAGAGGTGGGGCTGAAGCCTAGGCTAGGGCTGCAGGCCAATCTGTGTGAATAAAATCGGTCTCTACTATCACTGTGATTTTCAGTCAGCCTGGCTTCCCCTTATGCTGGGGGTGGAGTAAAAATGGTGGCTACAGGCCTCCTTCTGACTTGGAAAGGCTCAAACTTTAGGTGTTCTTATGGTTATACTTTAGCCAGCCGAATTTTCTAATCAGTAGCTGACATTGGTGGCCAACCATCTCTTCCTTTCCTGTTTTTTTGGAAATGGAGCTTCCAATTCCTGCCACAGAATAGCTTCTTGGGGGGCTTGCGCAGCCCAAGTAGGATGATTACCAGCCTCCGTGGCGTGGCCTGTTATTTCCCGTAGAGGCTGGTGCAGCTTCCCCCAGCTTCCTCCCTGCCTGAGATGGGCCTGTGGCTTAGGCTAGAGCTGCAATCTGATCTAAATGGAAAGAAGCCAGTCCCTATCAGCACTGTGATTTTCAGTCAGCCATGCTTCCCCTCATGTCAGGTGAGGTGTTAAGATGGTGGCTACCGGCCTCTTTTTGACTTTGGACAGGTTCAAATTTTAGCTGTTTTTAGGTTTATACTTTAGTCTGCCAAATTTACTAATCAGTAGCTTAAGTTGGTGCCCAACCGTCTCTTCTTCCCCCATTTTGGGAAGTGGAGCTTTCAATTCCAGTCACTGAACAGCTTCCGAGGCGGCTTGTTCCTCCAATAGAGGATGGGCACCAGGCTCCGGGGCTTGAAGTAGTCTACTCAGGAATCCTCTCTGCATATGAGCAGTCTCCTCCTTCCATTCTTTCAAGGATGTTTCAGGATGCACTTATGATCTCCTGGAGCCCCCAAACAAGTGCTCTAGATAGCTCTGGGTGATCACCAACTGCCCCGTAGTAGGAGCTGATTCTAGAGCTCTTAACTCTGCCTCCATCTTGTTGGTTGTCCCCTCACATTTATACATTTATTTTTATATATATTCATGTATATAAATGAACCTCTAAATTTTTGTAAGACTAAGACTTCCATAAGCCAAAGTTTGTGTGTGTGCATGTGTGCACGTGTGCTTAAGTAGCTAAAACCATCAGTGGAAAATTTACTAAGAACTCTTATAAACTGAAAGCACAGAGGGTCATAAATAGACAAATTCCTGATTCCTGCCTTCCATATTCCCTATGTATATGAAACTCATTTTCAAGAAAAAGAAATCACATGTAAGTAAAACAATAAAAATTCACAAGCAATCAAATAGTAATATCAAGGGAATGAATATGACAATATTTTATTGTGTGTATAATCTTCCTTTTTTATATTTCTGTTCTCTTCATAGTCTATAAAATATCAAAATAGATCCATATGTCAACAAATTTTATCGAATTTTATTAATTTCCAAATACTATTCTAGGTACCACGAGAGTAGGAGTGAGAAAGTACATGGATGAATAAGGTGACTTCTCTGTCCTTAATATGCACACAATATCATAGGGATGATTGAAAAAGAATCCTTGTTATAGAGAATGTCAAATGTCAAAAGAAAGATATACATTTACTTGTATGTGAGTTCAGATAAAGCAGAATGTATTTCCAGCTAGAATAATCAGGAAGAGATTCCAAATAGGGACAAATTCAATTCTTGAGAATAGATAATTGTAGCAAGAAAATATGAGAAAGGATATTATAATCAGAGAAAACACCAACAGGAAATCCAGAGGATGAAATACAGAAAAGTAGTTCATTCAGTTGTGTAGTATGGTAGAAGAAAAGGGTAAGTTAAGCAGTGAAATGAAAAGGTCCATGAAGACAGGGCCTGTGTCTTTCTCATTTGTAACTTTTTCCAAGAAACAGAGTTCCCTGAGTTCCCAGGCAATCAACACAAATCTACTTGAAAGAATAAATAAATTAATATATAATAAATGATATGAAAGAGTTCTAAAACCTGTCAAGTGCTCTATAATTAACAGCAACAGGGAGATGGGACAAAGATACTTTGAGTTTATTATAATGGAGTTTACTGGAAACCATTTCTAATAAGAACATCCTATGAAAGGATTTATTCAGATATCCTTAATGAAGTAGATGTATTTAATGATTTATGCTCTGATACTTTGCACTGTAGCCTGTCCCATTCTAATCTGTAATTTCAAAACTGGAGTGACTCTTCCTTAAATTTCCAGTGCTGCATGGAGGAAATAATGTTTCCCCACATTTCTCTACCACAAGCAATTAGGAGTTATTCTTTGACAGGAAACAGCCAATGGCCAACCATGGACACAAGGAGGATCTTGAAATTTGCTCATTAACTCTCCTTACTATTCTTTCTTGTCATCTCTTCATTCAGTGCAGTTAAGCTCACTTTGAGTGCAGAGAAAAGCTACATCTTCACTGCAGTCTAACTCAATCCTATTCATAATTAGATAATGAGTTAAAAACTGGGCTGATGAATTCGATGTGGAGGGTGAGGAAGAGAGGATTTAAGGATGTCTCCAAAGTTTATTGGTTTGAGCTACTGGGAGGCTTGGAGTTATTATTTATGAGATGTTGAAGATTCTTAAAGGAGCATGTTTTAGAGTGGGAATTGAGAATTCCGTATGAATATGTTCAGTAGAGTCCTACATAGATATCCAGATGGAGATGCCAACCAGTTTATGGTATATGCAAATCTAGAGTTCGATGATGAAAACATGTCTGGAGATATTAATTTTGGAGTAATCATCCAACAAATGGCATTTAAAGTGAAGACACTTAAAGATATTACCTAGGGAATGAGTGTGGAGAGGAGAGAAGTGATTTAAGAACTTGAACCCAACAACATTCCAATATTTACTCCAAAATTTAGAAGCTAGGAAGAAATAAAAATAATCTGAAATGGAACAACTAATGAGGTAGATGGGAGGTCTTCTGGAAATCAAGTAAAAATGCTACCTAATGAATGTCATATACTTAATCAAAATTAAGATGCCAAAAATATATATGGCATATACCCATTTTCATGAACAACTGGATAATAGACCTAAAAATTCATAGAGTGCTTCTATTTATGTTTGCATGCCCATAAAATATTTCTAGAAGACTGCATAGGAGTTATTATTGTGGTTACCATCAGAAGTAGCAGAGAAAAGGAAGGGGAGTATAAAGTGAGATTTTAAATTTTTGGGTTTCATACTCTTTCTTTTTATTAAAAATTTTGGGAGGGAGAAGCCAAGATGGCAGCAGAATAAGAAGCTCCAAGAGACAGCTCATCCTACAGGGCAATTAGTAATCACCCAGAGCTATCTAAAGCACCTGTTTGGGGGCCCAGGAGACAGAAAAGCATCTTGCAACATCCTTGAAAGAATGGTAGGAGGAAACTGCCCATCTGCAGTGAAGATTCATGAGTAGAGCACTCCATACCGTGGAGGCCAGTGCCCATCCTCCACTGGTGGTGCAAGCTGCCTCAGAAACTATCCCGTGGCTGCAGTTGGAAGCTACATTTCCCCAAAACAGGGGAGGAAGAACAGTCAGACACCGACTTCAGCTACTGATTAGTAAATTCTGCTGGCTAAAGTATAATCCTGGGAATAGCTATAGTTTGACACTGTCTAAGCTGGAAAGAGGCCGGTAGCCCTCATTTTAACTCTACCCTTGGCAATAGGAGAAGCAGGGTTGATTGAAAATCACAGTAACAGTAGGGACCAGATCAGACTGCAGCCCTACCATAGGCCCCAGCCCACCTCCGGCAGGGAGGAAGCTGGCAGACCTTCACCAACCTCTCCGGGCAACTGCAGGCACTTTTGGCCTGCATCAACTGGACGACTGGGCACCCATGGATCCACCCCCATACCTGATGGAACAAGAGGTGGTGGTGTTTTCCCAGCCTCTCTGGGCAACTGAAGATGACTTCAGCCCACCCAGACACCTGTAGCTCCATCCCTGCTCCATAATAGGATAGGAGGGGATCTGTGTTTCCTTAGCCTCTCTAGGCAATTGCAAGTGCTTTCGGCCTGCATGGACTAGTTTGTTGGGCAACTTTAGTTCCATCTTCACCCCTTAGAAGGTAGAAGGGACAGTACTCCCTCAGCCTCTCAGGCTAACTGCAGTCACCTTCAGCCCACACAGACTGGATTGTTAGGCACTCTGGATGTTCCATCCCCACCCCTGGCAGAGAGGAGGTAGGCTGGAGCTACATTAGTCTACCTGGTCATTTGCAGTCAATTTGACCTGAATGGCATAGTTTGCTACTCATACCTGTAGCTCCATCCCTAACCAGGCAGGGGAGGAAGGCATGTGAGCTTCATCAGTCTCTTAGTCTCTCTGGGCAAATACAGATGGTCTTGGCCTTCATGGCTATGACTCTGTCCCTAACCCTGGCAGAGGAGAAAGTTTGGAGAAGCTTCATTGGTTCCTGGGACAATGCGGGCAATTTCAAACTCCAGAGCTTACAGTACCAACTATATCCTCAGCTCCTACTGCACAAACAGCAAGGGGGAAAGGATAAGAAAGCTCTAAACTAAAGAGGGAAACTATATCCAGAAAAATACATCTAGTAAGCCAGATGCCAAGGCACCAACAAAAAATTACAATCCATACAAAGAAAGAGGGAGATATGGCCCAGTCAAAAAAACAAGATAAGCCTGCACATGACATAAAGGAGTTGGGACAACTAATCATACAAGTTCAAACAAACCTCCTTAATAAATCCAATGAGATGGCTAAAGAAATTAAGGATAATAAGATACTGGATGAACACAAAGAATTTGAACGCATACACAGAAAAATAGCAGATCTTATGGGAATGAAAGTCACAGTAAATGAAATAAAAAATACATTAGAGGTGTATAACAGCAGATTGAGGAGGCAGAAGAAAGGATCCGTGAGCTTGAAGGCATGACCTCTGAAAGGGAACATAGAATAGATGAAGTAAAGAATGGAAAAAACTGAACAGGGTATCAGGGAACTAAATGACAATAAGAGACTTGCAAACATACATGTCATGGGTGTCCCAGAAGGAGAAAAGAAGGCGTATTAGTCAGCCAAAGGTGTGCTGATACAAAGTACCAGAACACTTTTGGCTTTTATAAAGGGTATTTATTTGGGGTAGAAGCATACAGGTACCAGACACTAAAGAGTACAACTCAAGGTACCATAAGTGCTTTCTCACCCAAAGCCATTGGCCACATGTTGGAGCAAGATGCCAGGAGATGTCTGTGAGGATTCAGCCTTCCTTCTTCCTCTTAAGGCGCCATGGCCCCAGCTTCTTCCAATCTCAACTGTAGGCTGGTATAAGACACATCTGTCTCTGGGGCTCCTTTCTTTCTGGGCTCAGCTGCTCATTTCTCTTCATAAAGTCAGCTGTAGATTATCAGTCTCATCTGTCTTCCCAGGGATGTGTCTAATGACCTGTCTCTCTTCCTCTGTATTCTTCTTATCTGTGTATTTACTTCCTGAGGCTCCAGCATCAAAAGTAAAACTCTCTCCTCTGCCATGTCATTTTCTCTGTGAGTCCCTGCCTACCAAGGG
>JAQZBX010047963.1:0-20339 GCA_029593785.1 Cabassous unicinctus | reverse complement strand
AATTAGCATTTCAAAGGACTTAATCCTGAAAGTAAAATGACAGCCTGCATAATGGGAGAAAATATTTGGAAATACATATCCAATAAGGGTTCAATATCCAGAATATAAAAAGGAACCTTTCAACTCTAAGATATTAATAATAGGGAAAACTATGTGTGTGTGTGTGGGGGGGGAGGGTATATGGGAATTTCCTATACTTTCAGTGTAATTTTTCTATAATTCGAAAACTTCTCTAAAAATAAAATTTATGTAAAAAATGGGCAAAAGACTTGAATAGACATTTCTCCAAGTATATATATAAATTGTCAAAAAGCACGAGAAAATACGCTCAACCTCTTTAGCCATTAGAGAAATGCAAATCAAAACCACAGTAAGATACCATTTCACACCCACTAGGATGACTACGATTTAAAAAAACATAAAATTATAAGTGCTGGAAAGGACGTGGTGAGATAGGAACACTCACTCATTGCTGGTGACACTGTAAAGTGGTGTAGCCACTGTGGAAGACAGTTTGGCCGTTCCTCAGAAAATTAAGTATAGAATTACCATGTGATCCAGCAATCCCACTTCTAGGTATATACCCAAAAGAACTGAAAGCAGGGACTTGAGCAGATATTTGCACACTGATGTTCTAAGCGGCCTTATTCACAATTGCCAAAACATAGAAACAACCCAAGTGTCAACAACCAAGGAGTAGATGAATAGAATGTGGTATACACACACCGGAATATGATTCATCCAGTAAAAAAGGAATCATGCTCTGATACATGTGACAACATGGATTAACCTTTAAGACATCACGTTGACTGAAATAAGCCAGACACAAAAGGACAAATATTGTATCATCTCACTGATATAAAATAATTAGAATAAGCAAACTCATAGAGTCAGGATTTAGTATATGGGTAACCATGGGACAGGGTGGGGGTGGGAGTTTCTATCTGGGATGATGGATAAATTGATAATGGATGATGATGGTAGCACAACAGTGTGAACATAATTAACAGCACTGAATTATATATCTGAGTGTGATTAAAAGGGAAATTTTTAGGTTGTGTATATGTTACTAGAGTAAAAATTTTAAAAAAGAAGTCATAGAAATTTACAACACAGTGAACCCTAATTTAAACCAAAAATTATAGTTAATAGCACAATTATGAAACTGTGCTTTCATCAGCTGGAACAAATGTACCACACCAATGCAAGGTGTTGATAATAGGGTAGTATATGGGAATCCTGTATTTTATTCATGATTGTTCTGTAAACCCACAACTTCTGTTATAGTAATTTTAAAAAATCCCCAGCATGTGTGAATGTTTCCCACCTCGCAAATGAGTTTTTCTTCTCCTGAGCTCCAGGAACTGGGCTGCATGCCTCAGTCTCAGGCTTTTGCCCCAGAAGATGCCGTCTGCTAGGCTACGATCTACCTCTCACCACTGCTTCTCAGCCCCAGGTAAATTCTGGATTAGGAGATTCAAAGCACGCCTTGCCTCAGTCTTCCAAGCAGTGGATAGAAGCCAGCCTACAAGCACAACCACTTTGCTAATAATAATATTTGCTTTGCTAATAACCAGGCATCAAAGTTCCTGGGGGGCTGCCAAGCCACTATTTGCCCCCTAGACTGCTGGGCTGAGCAGGGCGTGGAAGGGCCTCAGCTCAGCTTCCCTGTTTTTAGGGTTGCTTTTTGATGCCTGCCTTTGGGTGGTATGTACAGATTTTTGTCTGATTCTTATTTATTTCTATTGTTTTCTACAGCAATCGTGTGTATTTCTTCTATAATTAAAAAAAAAATAGTACTATAAAAAATTAAAATACTGAGCCAGGGAAAGTATATAAAGTATATAAAATAGAAATTAGTAGCCAGGAAGGAATAAATGACAGCTGTTATCACTAAATCATTAAGTATGACCCTTAGCTTCTAGTCAGCCAAAGCATAAAGGGAAATACTCAGCTTTAAAATTCTCATTATCATAAATATTAAAATATACCATCTCCAAGGGGGAAAAAAGCTCTAAATAGAAAAGTCCTTGCGAGGTACTTTTCATATCTGTTTTATATCTCTACTTTGCGACTCCGTCTGATTTTTCTGTCTTACGTGTAAATGAATATGTTGGTGATTTTTTTTGTTGTTTTAATTTTCTTAGAAACATCTATTTTAAGTAAAGAAAATCACATATGATATAACGGCTGGTAAATACTCAGACTTTCACGTTTGTCACAAAGTTGACTACTTCCAACTCTAACAGGATTTTATCTTCAGCAACCAGAAAATTATACATTTAAAATTTATTTTGAATTGCTTTTCCATTTCTTTGCTTCCTGCCTTCCTAACAGTTCATTCTCTTTTCCTCTGTTGATGACGCCAGCAGTATAAGCTAAATCAGTACCTTTAAGAGCAGTTTGAAGGGTCAAGTAAATAAAGCCATTTATCACCCTCAATAAGCAAATGCTCTCTAGAGGGCAAATGTTTTAGCTTCTACCTTCATTATTCCTGGTTTAACTTTTAGTGCCATCAAATGTTAAAATATTTGGATTTGCACTTTTTCTACTTGGTAGAATTTTAAGTAATTTCATAATCAGAGCAAATAGCCATTTGACTCTGGCTTTCTCCCTTTTTGTCCCTTTAAAACATTTCAGTACCTGATTTTAAAAGAACAGCATTAATTTCTCTCCCCATTTCCTGCCAACCAAACTCAGGTTTTCCTCAAAGTGCAGTTGTATAAATAGTGCCTCCTTAAAGGAAGCCAACGCCTGCTCTGCCTGGCTCAACAGTCACAAGTTTGCAAGATGAGAAGCTGCTCTTACCTGAAATATACTTTTGAACTTTTCAAACATGTGACTTTGTTAACCTTTGCTTTTTATTCAGTATTCTCAACTGTGCCTGTGTCTTCAAAACAATAACAATGATTTTTAAAAGATCGTGCAATTAGGTCATTTTAATGGCAGGATAGGCTTACTTCCCCATCTCTAGGCTTATTTCTCCTGGCTGAAGGTTGTTACTAGTCACCTGTTACGATGACTAGCAAATAAAAAGAAATTTGAACCATTTTAGTATTTATTTAAATACTAGATAAATCTAAAGGGAGCTGTGATTTTCTGTAAGATATTTGATAAATACTTCTAAATCATTTACCTGTAATTTGTGATCTATACACATTTTCACATTGGCAAGGACTGTCTAGTTTTACTATCAAGAATGATATCTTTTAGGCCAAGAAAATGCAAAATTAAGTTATAAAGTACAACTGATTTTGCCCAGTACTCAGCCTTTTAGCCTTTTGCCATTCCTCTCCACATGTAAGAGCCTTTCCTTCCCAGCATTGGCTCCACCCCAAGAAGGTGTATGCTAAGTGTTTGGGGCTCAGGTTTTTAAGAGCTTGACCAGGCATGGAAGAGTAACCGAGGTGGTATATTGATGTAATTACAACACAAGAGAAGATGCTGAAGACAGCTGAGAGGTCGAACACTGGATGGCCAGGCTGCTCAAGGCTGAGCCAGGAAAGAGGGAGGCAGACATCTCAGAGAGCATCAGCCAGATCCTAACACAGGAGGGAAATTGAGGTGCCGAATGGATAGAAGCCGGAACAAGTGGGAGGGCACAAACAAGCCATGGCCAGAGTACAACTACAAAAAACGAAGAACTCTATTAATCATTTTGAAGGCTAAGCCCGTTGTGGTTATTTATATACACATCTGAAGCTGTTTTATTTTGAAATAGAAACTTACAGGACAGGTATGAAAATCAGTTTTGATCAGAACGCTTCAGCTGAGGCCTTTGGTTAGGTCGCGGCACCCAGGGTGGGTCTTAATCCTTTTACTGGAGTCTTATGTAAATGGAACACAGAGGAAGAGAGCTGCCATTTCACCCTGCCTTGTGAGAGAGAACTCCAGGACCACCTACAGCTGCAGGAAGACAGAGAAACCCACAGAGGCTGAGAGAGAGGCCAGAGGCTGGAGTCAGTGAAGCAGCCTGAAGTCGAAGAGGTGAGCCAGGTGCCTGATGGCCCACAGCCGAGCCTGGAGGAGAAGGCAAGAGTCTGGCTGCTGTTTGAAAAATACCATTTTGTATTCAGGAGTCCAGGATTGCCAGCAGTGGACTTTCGGTGAGACCGCATCTCCGATGATGCCTTGATTTGGACATTTTCACAGCCTAGGAACTGTAAGATTTTTCCCTAATAAATTCCCATTATAAAAGCCAATTTCTGGTATTTTTGCATTGGCAACCTTAAGCAAACTAAAACACCCAGGAATTCCTCCATGTACAAGGGTCCTGGCAGGCTCTGCATGTCCCACAGCCAGCAGTCCCTGGTCCACGCAGCAGGGCTTGGCTGTTCTCCCACAGTGTTCTGCAGGGGAGCTCCCTGAGCCGCGGTGCAGTGACTCCCTCGGGCCACCAGCAGACCCCGCTGCTCCCAGCACCTGCGCAGGGCCACTCTGCTCCCCCGGAACCGGGAGCATTGCTCTGTGCTGGAATGTGGGCCAGCTCTGCGACAAGCCCGTGGTGAGCAGGGGCGGTGCCGGCCGGGACGCAAGAGACCCTGCCCCTTTTAAGAATCTTTTTTCTTCTTTCAGTGCCTGCCTGAGCCCTGCAGTGCTTTAACTGCTTTCTGGAGCCTGTGAAAGGCCTTTCTGCCAGCTCTTACTGGTTGTGGGAAGCTCCGGTGATGGGGGCGTGAGGCCCTGAGGCGTCTCACTCTGGCATCTTAATTGGGCTGGTTCTGTATGTTATTATCATTTTTAAAATCCGTTTTTGGGAAGATGTATCAGAGATTTTTAGGCCCTGGAATAGGTATTTATTATATGACAATCTGGCCATTTAATTAACTGGGAAAGTTAACACTCTGCTCATCTAATGCCTTTTCTGTCAAGTATTCGAGACTTTTAAGGAGACACAATCTATAAATATGGCAGAACCTGGCTGATATTCTTGGTTGGAAACTGATATTAATATTCATGATGTCGCTGCATTGTAAGACGTTCTTGACCAATAACCTGCAAGCAGGTTGCTATGCAGTGTGTCTGCAACACAAGTCCACAGCAGCCGTCAAAATAATGCCAACATCTGGACCGGCTGGCAAACTCTGCTGCCCCAAGGCCCTGTGCACTCCCTTGGCTTTGCAGCCCCCTCCCCTGGACTCCTCCCCAGCCTAGACGTGCTTAGTCCCTGATGCAGCCCCCCGGGACCCCCCTAGGGCCTGGCTTTAGACCCGGGACCACATCAAAGCCCACTTTGATCTGTTGATGCCAGAGCTCTGCTAGCCAGTCCCTTGGTGGAGTGAATATTTATCTTTTGGTTAAGGAAGTCGAAGATTCCAGAGTACTCTCATTATCCCCTGTAGGCACAAAGGAATGCTACGTTGGAATATAGCCATGTATGCAACCTTTGATTTGATGATTAATTTATTGATGATTAATTTAATTGGCATACTATGGCAGTTAAAGCAAGCTCGCTGTTCTTTCTGTCTCATCCTTCCTGTCTTATTTCTTATAAACGGATGCAAAGTGTTTTCACCATAGCAGGACATTTGTCTCGGTAGCAGGAATAGGCGTGTTTAAGAAACCTTAATAAACACGCATGAAGCCAATGCAATTATGCGTCTTCATGAATCTGATACCTGTGTAACAATTGGAACATGTTTACCATTTTCAACTGGCATTTTTCTAAGGGTTAGAAGATGTACATTCATCAAGACCATCTTTATTTTGTTTTCTCTTCATAAAAGGATATTGGAGATACAATCTGTAATTTGTAAACAAAGGAATATTTTCTGCAAAAACACATTTTTTTTCCCACTAAAGCCAAGCAGGCTGTTTTCCTTTCTCTTTTTTCTTTTGTTTTGTTTTAAAATCATGGTATGAGTTGGATTCAGATGAAAAGTAGCATTGAAATAGTATTGGGTAGCATAGAACAGTTTGCTTATTGATCAATTATCCATCGTATGGCTTGAAGAGGGAAGCAGGGAGAGATTTCCTTGCCCGCGCCAAGCCGCGTGCTGTAGGTGCCGTCGTCCTGGATACTGCACCATGAGCTCACGCAGACCTCCATTCTCCACTGTTTACAGGGACTCGATGGACTGACGCTAATTGTTAGATAACAGCATGTTGTGCTCCTGAAAGCTTGGCAGGGCAGGCACAATGGAGCTCTCTGTCTCCTTCTGGGTATGCTCTGAATACGATCCGAAAAAGCCATCATTAGTACCTCTACTTTTCACTGCCTTTTGAGGGAGGAGGGAGAGAAAAGAGGAATGGCAGTGAAGAGAATGGGCAGGTGAAACAGGTCCATAAACACACATAAGCCACTGGATAGGAACCTAAGCAGGAGGAAAGAATGTCAATTCGTGAAACAGAATAATCTAGGAAAGTAAATATAGTTTATGAAAATCTCAAATCTGTCAGCTTCAACAACCACAGGTTATAAATACCATAAACTCCCCAAGTTCAAAAAACCAGGTCTTATTAATTTTATGGCTTCTCAAATCACCTAGTAAGACGCTGCGCCAAGTAGTGAAGTGTACCTGCTGCATTACCTGTGTGCCATTACGCCAGTACGCGTCTTAGCTTTTACTGTCCTGAATAGCCCCAGTCCTGAAGAGGTGCTATCCCAATCTTCTGGGATAGCATCTCAACTCTTTTTTACTTAAAGGACAAAGCTTCAGTTTCCCCTGTACCCTTAACATCTCCAGGCAACATCCGTGTCAACTTTACATAAAACTAAGCAACTGAATAAAATTTACACACACACAAAAAAATTACATGCCTACAGAGATTTAAATGGGACTTAATTTACTTTGACAGTAGATACATTGCAAATTTTTCTTTTCTTAGCTGAAATGGAAAACATTTTTTGTTGCATCTAATTCATGCTCACTATGAAAATTAATCACACAATTTGGCAAGTGATTTTTTTCATCCAAAGAAAAAAAACTTTGCACAATATGTGCTAAGTGAAACTCCTCTCATCAAATAATTAAGAGTCTGGCATGTAGCTAGATGTGCAAATAAAGCTAGAAACATTAATAAGAAAAATACATGAGAACATTTTGTTCCATGAATAAGTACAGTTCTAAAATTTTAAATTAGTCTCCAATGCATTTACGTATTTGTAGTTTTGCTTTATATTTGGGATTCTGTATCACTAAGTGGTATCTAGTTTTATAGTCTGTACTTCTTGCTAACATACAAAGTTTTTTTGGACCTCATATCTTTGCCAAGGATTATGCATCATTATTCACTAGGACTAAGGTAGAATGATTGATAATGCAATCTTAATTTTCTCCTTAACATAATACTGGAATTTTATATAATATGGAAAGGTAGGTGTTGAAACATAATATGCTAAAACCATTGAAAAGATAATTGTGGCTCACATATGCAGATTACATACCACGTTTCAGAAGGGTGAGAGATCAGACAATAGACTGTTTTCACATTAAAATATCTACTTGTGTTAAAATTAGGATTGTGTCAAAGCAATAAAATATGCTGGGTTTAAAAAAAGTGTTTTACCTATTTAGAGCTTCTGCTTGGTAGCACGGATGATCTGATTGACTATGTGAGAAATTGTTGAGATAGCTGAAAATATCAGTTATTCCAAAAATCATTTGAACAGGCAACCATTTTCAAACTGAAATGAAATAAGCTCATTTTTGTGTAGCCAATGGAAACTAGAAATATTAGATGCTAAGTGTGAGGAAGAGTGTTTCTGGCAAATGTGTCTGACATTGATTGAAATATTATGGGTTAGAGAAAGTTGTTGTGCAGCAGTCTAGAAGATTGAGACAGTACCGTGTTGATAAAGTGGTCGATTAGGACGACAGCTGGAGTGTGAAGATTAAAAAAATGAAGGAGATTAATGTGCTGTAGAAATGACAAAACTTGGCTAAGTAGCCATAAATGTGTAATGATGTTACTAATTCTCCGATTTCCATTCATTGCCTTTGTTGACCTTTTATAGTATTTGACGCTATTAACCACTCTCTTCTTGAAAAAGAAAATGGAAATATTCCTTTGACTTCAAGGACAGCACACTCACCAGATTTCCCTCTGATCTTTCCAGCCACACTTACCAGCTTCCTTTGTACATTTCTCTTTCTCTGCTTTTACGGTATTTTGGTGTCCCCACCAGGTTCTATACTAAGTGCCCCCCCCCCTCTTTTTAATCAGAGATATTCAATACCATCTCTATACTGCCCCAGAAATCTTTATTTTCAACCCAAATTGTTCTCATGAGCTTTAGACGATCTACTGGATTTCACCACGTGTATGTCCACCAGCTACTCCAATCTCAAACTCTGAATCTCTGCTTCACTATCAACCTGCTCATCAACCTGGGTCCTATATCTATGTTGATGACACGACTGTAGACTCATGTGCCCAAGCCAAAAACCTGGACGTCATTCCCTTCCTCCCACCCAGCCAATCACCACGCCTTGCCAATGCCACCCCAGGTATTCTCGATTCCATCTACTTCTGTGTATCTCCACCACCACGACCCTGACCAGGTACTCATTTCTCTTAACTGCATTATAGCATCAGTTTTGTTCCTTTACAGTATATATTCCATGTATGTGGGACAATGTCTTAAAAAGCATGACAGTGTCACCTGATTTTCTTCCATAAAACCTCTGAGTCACTTTTCATTGTTTTTAGGATAAAGTCTTAACTTTTTGACATTGCTTAAGAGACCCTGCTTACCTTTCTAACTGTATCTCTTGACTTTCTACCCTTGTACTGTACCCTCTGTCCACTCTGAATTTCTTCCTAAACTGGGCCCTACTTTCTCTAGTACCCAGCCTTTGCCTGTGCTATGACCTCTACTGGGCACGCTTCACTGCTATCATATACCTCAATAAACTAAATTAACGCATTAGCACCAATTACTGTTACTTTTCTGGAAAGCCTCCCCTGACCACCCCTCATCCCAAGTTTAGCGCCATCAAGTTTTCCCCTTCATGGTGTTCTCAATAGTATTGGGATTGGGATTTAATTTAGCCATGAGAATGGGAACCATATCAGTATTAGCCATTCATATAGTCCTGGTTGTTGGCGCCTTACTTGGCTTAGAGTAGGCACGTAATGCATGTAAAACAATTTTTAATAAATAAATACCTTTTTTTGACATTTCCAGGTATAAGTATTCAAGTTTAAACTCTTCAACTAGTAATAAACACTGGTTTCCTTTAACAGGTTTTAGCTTTATGTTTTAATGACCTCTCAAGCCACAAAAAATAGTATTAATTTGAAACAGTACTCTTTAGGAATAGGGTTGAAGATGGACTTGTTGATGAGGCTTTAGATCTGTGGTGAACTCATCTCCGATGCAGAGATGAGGAATGAGCAATTTCTTGGTTTGATACATTCACGCGTGTCTGATTGTTCTGTAAAGTTTTCATTAACGCACCGAGGCAAATTGTAGAGAAAGAAGTAATGAGGTCAGAAAATCACTTTTACACAGTTAGCACATGTCAATCTATATTCTAACCAAGCTATTCTCAGCAAACTATCAAATCAGATTGTAGTTCCTGCTTCAAAGATTGACATTTATCTAACACGTATTTATTCCTTCTAACTTACTATTGTAGCGCTGGCATTGTATTCCCAAACTTGATTGCTGACTGAATAGCTACTGAGTGGATAACAGAGGTAGACAACAGCCAGCAAAAGATAAAAGCTGGGTAAGGAGAGCATTATCAGAGACATTCACCAGGCTGCAAGTGGCCTTTGGACCACTGTTGAAGAAGGGAACATCTGCTAATGGAATACATTGGTTGTTTTAAGAGCAAAGTGTTTGAATTACTTGCAGGTATTCCGATTATCTTTAAAGGATGGTGTAGTTTTATTCTGTTCTGCACAGCTTGGTGGCTGAAATAATAGAACACTGGAAATTTCCCCTACCAGCACTTTCCTTCTTTCAGTGAATAACAGATGGATTTTCCTGTAGCAACTCACTGAGGAAAGAGTGATAATCATGCCAAAAATCTAATGTAAATAATTTAAAGCAACTACAATTTTAATATGTTTTGCCCTGCACATTATTTAATGTTAACTGGTAATGACATTCGTGGGGAATGTTAAATTTGTGTACCCAAGAAGTATAGGAATTCCTTTTGATAATGAAACTGCAATAAAATAAAATCAATGATTATGTTATCTTAAATGACTTACTTATACTAAGCACTAAAGATATCCTATCTATTGTCCTTCAGAAACGTGATTATTTTATTAGTTTTATAATCTGTTGGGGCTAATAAATATTGTCACAAATTGTATCTCCTGAATCTATATAGTTTTGGCTTGTGTCAAAATTATGCTGTTTCAATTGTTTTTTTTAAGTTTTCTCTTAAAGGGATTTCATATAACAATATACTCTGCAATTTATAAGTATTTAAATTACAGCAGGTTTTATATATGTATGTGCGATGAATAATTACCCCTGACTTGTTCTTTTGCCCTCCCTCTAACATGGGCCAGCCTTGAGCCTGAGAGTCCTGGTCCAGGAGCACCTGCACTGGGGAAGCTTTGCATTTAAGTCTCCATTTGCCAAGTTTCCGAGGTTACTAGTCATTCCTTTTGTTTGTCATTTATCTTTGAATTATCTGTTAAAATGTAGTAATTCACTGATTCCAAAAGTCTTTACTGAGTTCTTGATATGTGCAAAGCATATTAGTGGTATTAAGATGGAAAATGCATGACTGGTGCCTGTCTTAATTGTAATGTGATATGCTAAATGCAAATGGTGGAGTCATGTACACTAATTTTGACCAGCAAAGAGGAAGATCTCTCATTGGCCTTGGAATGGGAATGGGGGCAGGGATGGGAGTGGAATCAGAGAAAGTTTTGGGGAAGCAGTGATCCTAGAGCTGAGTATTAGGTGAGATGCATGAATTAGCCAGATTTGAGGAGAAGGAGAAGTTCTTTCTTCCTGTTTCTTTCCTTTTTCCTCCTTCCATTCCTCCCTCCCTTGCTCTCTCAATTTCAGTAAATATTTATTGAAACTTTTTATGTGCCAGGTTTTTACGACAAAGGTGAGTAAATATAGTGCAGAGCTAAGAAAGGTACGATGCATGCATAGGAATATAAATATTCAGGGATAAGGGTGAGAAGCTAGCTAGAGTTCAGATCCTGTAGGGTCATGTATGCCAAGAGACAGACTTAATTCTATAGATAAAGATGATCTTTTAAAAGCAGTAAATAGAAATGACCAAATTTGTAATATACGTAATAACTGGCAATTGTGTTGAAGTTAGATTTAAAGTAGGAAGAGTAGAGGGAGGGGAGCAGTTATGCAGCTATTTCCGTCATCTCAGTGAATAATATTCAAGCGGTCATGAGGAGAGGAAGGGATAGATTTGAAAATAAATTAGGAGGCAAATAAATAGAATTTAAAGAGCCTTCATGGGTGAGGACCAAGGGAGAGGGAGAGTAAAAGGTGACAGCCAGTATTTAGATCAGGACATGTGGTGGTGGCAATGAAGGCAAGCCCGCAGCAGGAAGAGCAGGTCTGGGCAGAGCTCGACTTTGAACATGTCCTATAGGTGGTTATTGGTGCACACAGACAGGGTTGTCCACGAGGCACTTGTGAAACTTGGCGTAGAACCTTAGATGCAAACAGTTCATGCCACTGCTTGATGTTAGCCTCTATGTGGTGAACTTCAGGTCAGGAATGAATGGTGACGCAAGGTCCCAGAGGAGGAGAGGCAGCAAGTATCAGATCCTAGGTGGAGGGGTGTCTTGAGCAGAAGTACAGCTCTCTGGGAAACTGGAGGGTGAATGTGGATGTAGGTAAGTTTGCAGCTGGAAGGGAGAAGAGAGGGAATGAGGTTGGTTGGGGAGCTAATGATTCATCATCTTATTTTGTGTGTGTGTGGAGTTAGGAGTGGCCCTCTGTTATGAGTTGGAGCTAGTTGATGAAGGGAATGGGAAAGGGAGTTGAACATGAGCAAGGAAAAGAGCCCAGCTGAGGCTGGAGGCCATGACGCCATTCTCCAGTCCCAGCTGGCTGAGGCAGCGAGTGAAGGCAGTGGAGATATTAATTCCCGGTTGGATTTGGGGTGGGCTGGGGGTAGGGCAGAAGGCTAGGCACAACAGAGAATTGAGAGATCTGATGAAAGGGTAGCTCAGATGACCAAACATGGGCCCACTGAAGTTTGCTGGGCATGGCTTGTGGCCAGCTGAGCAAGTCTCCTGCTCTTGACCTAGAGTCTCAAGGGCCATGGAGTACCCTGTGAGGGCAGAAGTCAGAGGAAGATCAAATCCCTAGGGCAGCAGTGGTAATGGAGCTAGTAAGGTATTGGATACCATTCAGTGCTGGATCTGTTGAAGCAAAGCAGTCCCCGTCAGGAAAATATGAGTTATTAAAAGTGGAATAGTTCAGCAAAGAGACCCTTAATGCTATGCTCCCTTTGAAAAATACCAAGCACTACATATATGTGTAGATGTATATTTAGGTATGTATTTATATACACACACATGTGTATATGTATGTATATGTATGTATGTATAGATGTATTTTTAATGCTTTAATAATATATCCTTTGGCAAATATTTTGTACTTTTGTAGTCCCTATCCAGATTGGCTTACCTCATGATGTACTGTAACCAAAGAATATCCATGCAAACAGCTTTATTGAGATATAATTTACATACCATAAAATTCACCCATTTGAACTACACAACTCAGTGGTTTTTAGTGTATTTACAGAGTTAAGCACCGTAGTTATGCAGCCAGCACCATAACATAATCATAGAATGTTTTTTATCACCTCACAAAAAAACATCACACCCATTAGCAGTCATTTTCCTCCCCCAGCCACACTCCTAGCTCTAGGCAACCATTAATGCACTTTCTGTCTTTAAAGATTTGCTATTCTGGACATTTAGTCCACTGCATTTCTTTAGTAGTCATTTTTAAAAATACATAAACTGAACGCCTAGCAAAGTCAGTGAACGTCATCTAGCTAGTGGCTGGTGATTGCTCCTCACATTTCTTCCTGCAGGTGGGTCTTTAGTGGAGGACAGATGCTGGGTTGATAGTCTGTACCACAGTGTTTCCATAAAAACTGCACTTCCCATTGCCTGGATGTGGGGTCAGTGCTGTGTGTGCCTTTATGCTTGAATTCATATAGTCCTGTTGTATCATTCCAAACAGTTCCAAAATCATTCTCCAGCTTTCCAAATGAGTCTATGAGCATCACAATAGTCTTCAATTCTAAGTTTAGCTTTAATTTTAATCAGAGGTATGTATGAACTTAGTTTAGGAGGAAATAATTCTATTACATAGTATAATAAACTGTGAGAACTGTTATGTTCTTACCTAACTTAAACCCTACTCTCCAATCTTCTGATGCCAAAAGGCTTTCAAGCATTTTAGCTTTTACTATTATTATTATTATGTTTACTTCCATAAATCTAAATATCATGTTTATAGTACTACTTTTTGAATTTATTTTAGTTTTCAGATTTATCTACTGACTTCCCCATTCCCCTCTTTCATCACCCCATTATGCATATGCATACATCACGTTCATCTATCCTTGCAATATAGTTAAATATATCCAGTAGATAGCCATATTTTTGGTTAAACCGATATTCAATATTTGCAGAGCTGAAACCTGTAGTATATACTAAACTATATGATAGTAATCTTTCTTTCTTGTATGTTTTTCTTTTATCTGATCAGTAATATATTTGCTTGCTGTTTTCTTAGCTTTACATTATAACTAATTCATCCCTAATATCTCCCTTAGTTTTCTAAATCTCCTGAAATATAAAATAGTTTATCAATTTTATATTTTTGGAGGCATCACATTTTGAGTTTTCTGAAATGCTTTAATCTAAACTAGTTCCCTTTTTAAAAGGCCTGCTGACACAGCTGTCATATTGAATTCACTATCATCGTTGGGATGTTCCATGAGTCTTCAGCAAGTCTTTCATGTTGTCCAATTTCTTGCTTTACATTTTCTTGTAGAAAAATCAAATTCTTCAATAACATTTAAATTTTGTGAATTTTAAGTATCTGATATTGTCAAGTCATCATTTATACTTTCTTGGGTAGATGTTTGGATTGGAATTAGTTTTCCATGAGAATTGTAAGGGTGATATAGTATCAATGTTGAAGACTGAGACCGTTTTGATTTTTCATCATTTGTATATAACCTATTTTGCCTTGCCTTTAGAATCTTCTCTTTATCTCCAATCTTCTGAAATTTCATAAGAATCTACCTTGATTTGGGTCTATTTTGTCCCATTTTGCCAGACATTTGTGACATCTTTCCACCTGGAAATTTATATTTTTCAATCCCTGGGAAGGGTCTTTAAATATATCTTTGATACCCATTGAGCTTTTAATATCTGCAGCATATTTTAAATTTTCAGTTGCACTGTTTTTTACCTCTGAATATTCAACTCCCCTTTTATATATAGCATCCTGTTCTTGTTTTCATGAATGTAATATTTTCTATATTCTGAGAACATTGATGCTAGCTCACTTTTGGAGATTTTAATCACTGTGCCATGAATAGCTTCTGTTTTCTCCAAGTGGTTTTTTGTCTCTTATTTTTTATCTCTTTCTCATCAGAGTCTTTCCTCTAATCTTTGGATGTCTGCCCTTATTAAGATTGGGGAACTCTTTTAATTTCCCGACTGCTACACAGATAGCATACATTTTGATGACCTAAATAATGGGAATTTTTTGGCTTACAGTTTTGAAGGGAGAAGAAATCCAAAGTTGAGGCATCAGCAAGGCAATACTTTGTCCCTGAAAACAGTGACATTCTGGGCTGGCTGCCAGCGAGCCTTGGTCTTGGCTTTTCCATCACACAGCAGTGCACATGTGGCCCCTCTTCCTCTCTCTTCCAGGCTCCATTGACTTCCAGCTTCTGGCTTCTCCCCTGATTTCTCCCTCTGTCTGACTTTCACTCTGCCTATGAAGGACTTCAGTAATCCAAAATATAGCCAACCTGATTCAGTGGGGCTACAGCTTAACTGAAGTAACATCTTGAAGAGATCTTACTTACAAGGAGTCCATACCCATCAGAAGGTAGGCCAAGACCAATAACACTTCCAACTGTGTTAGGTACCCAATTCAATACATCACAGGCACTAAAAAGCTGATTAGACATTCTCTAGACACAGTTGGAACTTGTCAACTATAAATTTATTTTATAATTATCTGGCAGGGGCATTATATTTGGGCAACCCCAATTATTAGGGGGCTTTTTTAGGTTTGGGATTTTAAATTCTTTGGGGATTTTCATCTTCCCCAAAGGAAAATCTTCTCATTTCTTCCAAAGCCTGGCTGTTATAATTTATATTTATGTCTTGAAGAAGATAAGAGGTCTTGGGGCTTTACTTAATTCTTCTATGTTGGCTTATAATGTACAATTCTTCGGTATCATATGTCAAGTATCACTCTTTGTCTGCCTTTTGGCTTCCAAAATTTTATTGTTCCTTTGGTTTTGTGAGTTTATCCCTTCACACCCCCCCCCCAAGAAATCCTTTGCATCATTTTGATAGGGTTTCATGAGGAAGCAATATCCTATAAATAAATTCCCAATATATTTTTGTTTGATCAGCCACAATTAGGTTATATTTCTTACAATACAGACACATGAATACTTGCAATTTGGCTCAATAAATGCTATAAGAGGGGAAAGTGCCAAATGCATTGAGTACACAGAAAGCAAGTGTTTTAGTTTGCTAAGGTTGCTGGGAGCAAAATACCAGAAATGATTTGGCTTTTAAAATGGGGATTTATTAGGGCAAAATCTTACTGTTTCAAGGCTGCAAACATGTCCAAATCAAGGCATCATCAGAGATGCTCTCTCACCAAAGGTCAGTTGCTGGTCAGAACCTGGACTCCTGCCACGTGGCAAGGCAAAATGGTGGCTCTCCATGTGGGTCTCTGCCTTCTCTTCCAGGCCACTTTCTCCTTGAGCTCATCTCTGGGTGATCAAGCACATGGCAGGGATCATCTCTTCAGCTTTGAGCTGCAAAGTGGGTCTAGCCTCTTAGGGGCCTTTTTCCATGCCTCTCTGCTCTGTTGATTCCATCCTCCAGCCTCCAGAACCTCTCTCTCAGGGTCTCAAGACTTCTTTAATCCTCTTTCATGTGTTAGGGTAAAATGCAGCTGTTTTCTCTGTGTGTCTCTTCTTTCTTTGTGTGTTTCTGCTTTCAGTTCTCAGTATATATAAGACCCCAGCAAGAGAGCAGAAACTTAACCTGGATCATACCTCACTAATATAGTCCAATCAAAGGCCCTAAAGTGATCTAATAAATCTAATCAAAAGATCCCTTAACTGAATTGAATGCAATCAAAGGGCCCTACATCCACAGAAATGGATTAATTTAAGAACATGATCTTTTCTGGGATTCATAAAACACTTCAAACTGTCAACACAAATCTGAGCTCAATTAGAAAAGTTAAGAAAATCTTCACTTTTTAAAGTATATGTGCTAGAACTTAAAATGTGAATACAAGTTTGATATCGATTGTAGAAAGTAAAGGAAATGTTAGCATGATGACTTTAAATTTGGGGGCAGGTACATAGTAGAGTACTTTTATAAGACTTCGTATTTAAGTTCTCAAAATAGTTCTTTTAATTAGGATCAGTATCCTATATTACATGTAATGGAATTTGGGGTCCAGAGAGATGTATTTTTAAAATATTAAAGTTAGTAAGAAAATGGTAGTACTTGAATTGAAGCACAGATTCCTGTTTCTCCAAAGCCATGCTTTTGTCAGTTACACAGTGTTGCTTTGAAATTAGAAACATACAAAGAGTAGAATGAGGGGATCTATTATAGGGAAAACAGCATTTAATGAGAAATAGTAACCTTTCAGGGTTTTTAATGGGGATCATGCAATTTGTATATTATCTAAGTCTCATATCCTCCATTATTCTTACTGATAAATATCCCACTTTGATGTTTTTAATACTTTACTACTCTTGTACCTGTTATGTGTACAGAATAGAGGAACAAATAACTTTTTTCTGGAAGGTAAGGAAAGAAGCTGAATCCAATCATTTAACTTACATTTGGAGACTTACAGGTCCATTTTTCCACACTGTTTCTGTCCCATGTTTCTCTGGTCTCCACAGGCCATCTCTCATCCATGTGTGTTGGCAGAAGCAGGGCTGTGGATGGACTGCATATTTTCAACATTCAAGAAAGCCCAAACATCTTTTCTACCTGCTCCACATTGTACCTTTCCTTCCAGTATCCTTTTTTTCATGCTGAAAACTAGTTACGTAAATTCCTTTCCCTCA
Organism: Cabassous unicinctus; assembly: GCA_029593785.1. Classification (NCBI taxonomy): domain Eukaryota; kingdom Metazoa; phylum Chordata; class Mammalia; order Cingulata; family Chlamyphoridae; genus Cabassous; species Cabassous unicinctus. The sequence continues at coordinate 3,069 of JAQZBX010047963.1, read as the reverse complement.
GCTTGTCACTGGCTTGGACCCAAGTGGCATTAAATGTACATTCTGATTTTCTTTAAATTATATCATTTGATCAGCACTTTGCTTGTTTATTCCATCATTTGTCCTCCTATGACTGAGCACCAACTTTGCATGGGGAAACTGATTATTTTTAGGGAAACAGAAGTAAAAAGACCTAATATTTTGTGAGTGCTTGCTTTGTTCCAGACTTAATCTAAATATGTTACCTGTATTGTTTCAATTAATTCTTACATTTTAAAACTCTATGGATTTACATTTATTATTGCTACCATTATCCCATTTTACAGATGAAAAATTATTTTGGTACAGTTTAAAGTAAATTACCCCAAATTCCAGATTGCATTTGACTCCAGAGCTTTCAAGCCATCACCAGTCCTACTGGGCTAAGCACTTCTTGCCTGGGTATTTTAGTTTACATTTTGAATGTGCTTGTGTGTCCATCAACACTTTATATTTAGAGAATAGACGCCTTTCAAGTCAGCAAACTAACAAAGTAGGCACTTAGTATTTATAGACGACTGGACTCAGTTTAGACCAAAATGCCCTGCAGATCAGGAAGCTTTTGGTACACCACAAACCACACAAGATAAACAGGCTAATCCCAAGTAGACTGAGAAACAGTGGAGTCAAAGTTCCTGGCACTAAGTGGTGGAAGAAAGAACGATGAACTAGATTTGAAAGACTTTTTATTCTTATCCTGGCTCTTTCCCTTATTCACTTATGAATTTTGTGACTCTAAAGCTGATCACTTAATCTTTCTGCATGTCGAGATTTTTCATCTATAAAATGGTGAACATAATACTCGACTAATATAAGTAAGAGCTATGCAAACTCTAACACACTAGACAAATATAATCACTTGTGGAGTCAGTATGATAAAAGAGTAAGCAGCTGAGCTGGAAATCATATAATGAGTCTCATTTGCTCCTCTTCACTGTCTGTATCTTCTCAGACTTTTTTGTCAGTTCCTTTTCTTCATCCTGACCTTTTACACTTACTTGGGGCCCTTGGTTCTCTTCTCCTCTCTGTCTCATTCTGTGTGTGATCTTATCCATGCTCGTGATTATAAATGACATATATGCCAATGATTTTCATAATAAAAGCTTTGGCTCAGTTCTGCTTATGAACTTTGGACTCATTTATCCAACCGCCTAAGGCACAATTCTACTTGGACATCCAATAAACATCTAATAATGAACATGTCCAAAACTGAATTCCTGACCTCTGTCCTCAAACCTCTTTTACTTACAAATTTCTTTATTTCTGTGGTTGACAACTTCATCTTTCTGGATGTTTAAGCCAAAAAAAAAAAACCTTTGCGTTATCCCTGACTCCTGTCTTTCTTCTCTTTCACCTGGCTTCCAATTCATCAGGAAATCTTTCAAAATATATCCAGAATCCAACCACTTCTCACCACCCCACTGCAATGATACTGATTGAGGCCACCCTCATCTTTCTCCTGGTTATTCTGATAGTCTTCTCACTGTCCCCTCTGCTTATATCCTTGCCCCTTTACTGTTTTTTTCCTTAGTATAGTAGCCAGAGTGATAGTTTTTTTTTTTAAGCTGGATCATGTGACTCTCTTGCTCCAAGCCTTCCAGTTCCTCTTGATTCTACTGGAGTAAAAGCCACATCCTTATAGCAGCTGGCACAGCCTTACCTGTCCTGTCTTCTCTTGCTTCTCTGGAGTCTTCTGTGTGTTTCCACGTGACTCACTCTGCTCCGGCCACACGGGCCTCCCTGTTGTTCCTCCAACATGCTGGGATTCCTGTGCTCCAGGGCTTTGCCCTGGTCCTCCCTCTGCTTGGGCACACATCCCTCAGATGCCCACCCATATGGCTAAATCCTTTGCCATCTTCGCTCAATGTCCCCTTCCAAGGGGCCCATCCTTAACCATCCTATTTTAAGTTGTTGCCTCTTCTAGTGCCCCGAGAGCCCTTGAGCACATTACACTGCTACTTTTTTCCTTAGTTCTTATCACCTTCAAATACACTATGTAATTTACTTGTTCATTATGTTTGCTGTTTAATGCAGAATGTAAATTCCATGAGATCAAAAAGAGTGTTTGATTTATTCAGTGATGTTCTCACACACCAAGTAACCTGCTTGTTATATGGTGGACCCTCCGTTAACATCCACTGAATGAATGAATGAACTCCAAGACATAAGAAGAACAATAGCATTAAATGTACCAGAAAACATAGCATCTGGAAATCTTGAAATGAAAGGAGGACAGGTGGTGAATGAGAAACCATGTGGAGAGAGAGGCCGAGGAGCCTCAGGACACGAGGCATGGAAATGAAAGACGCCATCTCGGAATTGGTTCTCCCCAGCCCCTCCCTCCTCCCATGGTGACTTTCAGCCTAGGCCTTCCCGAATTCCTGAAAATCGCGAGCAAAATAAATTTGTTGTAAGTCACTAGAAAAATTCTTTACTCAATGGACTTCTGGGCAGTACAATAGGATAATAAAAGACTTCTGGAAAAAGAATTTAAAATATCAGAATTTTCTATCTTTTTAAAAAAAATTATATTGTGGTAAAATATAGATAACAAAACTTGCTATCAAGTTTTAATTGTAAATTTAATGTTTAAATGTAAATTTAAGAGGCATTAATTTCATTCACAATGTTGTGCTACCATCACCACCTTCCATTTCCAAAAATTTTTATCACCCAAAAAAGAAACTGTACTCATTAAGCAATAACTCGCTGATTCCTCCTCCACTCAGCCCCTGATAACCTCTAATCTACTTTCTGTCTATCAGTTTGCCTATTCTAAGTATTTCATATAAGTGGAATAATTTGATATTTGTCCTTTTGTGTCTGGTTTATTTCAGTTGGTATAATGTTTTCAAGGGTTTATCTATGTTGTAGTATGTATCAGAGCTTGGTTCCTTTTTACAGCTCAATAATATTCCATTTATGGATAGAACACATTTTGTTTATTCATCTGTTGATGGATACTTGGGTTGTTTCCACCTTTTGACTATTGTAAATAATGCTTCTATGAATACTGATGGACAAATATCTATTAGAATCCCTGTTTTCATT
>JAQZBX010047962.1:0-20326 GCA_029593785.1 Cabassous unicinctus | reverse complement strand
GTGTGTGTGTGTGTGTGTGTGTGTGCATACACATGTGGTAAGGGAGCCTCAGGACTAGTCATCTTTTTACATGAAACCTACCATGTGTCAGGCATCTTCACTCACATTCTTATTTTATCTTCACTATGACCCTAGGAGATAATTATCATTCATACCATTTTGCAGCAAGAAAAACTGAGACACAGCTCTAGACAGTCACTTCATTGGCCCTCTCCTCGGTCTCCTTCAGTAAAGCTTCTTCATCAAGGCTGCTGCATAGGTCATGCTGTCACCTTCTCTTGCATTGTGAAGAAGCATGTGTAGGGCCGTCTGACTGCATAGTTAGCAGGTGGCAGGGTGAGGATTTACACCAGGTCTTCTGACTCCCAGGCACTCTGCTGTGCCACTGAAAGGCTTAGTAGGGCCAGAGATCCCAGCCTGGGCTTGTCTCCCTGCCAAACACATTCAGCTTAAGCCACGGCATTCCAAGCTCCCCTACACTTCACAGACTCCTCCCATTGGCCCTGCGAGGTTAGGGTACTTCCCCATTTTGCATTTATGGAAACTGAGTCTCAGAGCTGTGGTGACTTGACTAAGGTCCCATAGCAAGGAAATGGAGGAGCTGGGCCACAAACCAAGGGCTCTGTATGGCTTTTCCCACCATGCCAGGATGCCTCAGGCCCCCTGCACCCCAACCCCAAAGCAGGAAGTTCTGTACCCTTGGCAGATTTGGGAACATTTCTTGTGTTTAAGGACAGGAACAGAATCATAGAGAAGAAAACGATCTCTCTCCTGCTAGCTTGCCTGGCAGGCACACCCCTAGTTCCCATTTGTTCCCTTTCTCTTAGCAGACTGTTGGTTCACCCCGGAGCCTCCCCCCACTTTCCCTGCTCCTCAGTTATTGTGCCGATGGATTAGTTGTCCCTGGAGTGGAGCAGAAACCTCACTAGGAAGAAGCCAGATGCTTTGTTGGAGGCACCCTCTCAGTGTCGTCTTGGTGCAGTGTGGCCTTGCAGGAACTTCTTTCCAGTGCTGCTGACCTTTGTGATCCCTGATGTGCTGAGAGCCCAAGGGCTCAGCTTACTCAGCCCACTCCCCACATCTGCTGCTGCCTCCTTCTTTTATTCTTTTTTCTCTTTCACTTGTAAGGAAAGTTTAAAAATCTTAGCTTGGTGGGATCTAGAAAGGACGGGGCAGGGCAGGGATGTCTTGAGCATGAGAAGACCAAAGTGTCTCCCTTGCTACCAAGGACAGAACTGCATTAGCTGGACGATCTTCCAGGGCTGCTAAATGAGATAGATCATTCAATCATTCTACAAATATTGAGGGTCATTTTTATGTTAGGCACATCAAAGAACCCAAATATTTTTAAGATCCCTGCCCTCCTTGTAGTTTAATAAGATCCATTTACAAGTAACCGTGATGCAAGAGGAACAGTGCTAACTATAACATAAAATTCCAGTTTCCTAGGAGGGAGGTCCTGTACAGGTAGGGGGAGCTGTGGGAAGTGGTCCCTGACTCCCTGGGTCAGAGCCAGCTCTAGAATTTTGGACCCATGTTATGTGCTTTGCTAGCTCCTGTTCTCACAAACCCCAAGTCATCAGCCACCACAAATATTTGTGTGGCCCCACATGTGGGTTTCCATGCTCTTGGTGTTTGGGGCCCCAGAGATAGCACTGGGCCTTTCTTATCTCTTCATACCTTCTTGAGTTTGGGTCTGCCCCATCAGCATGGTCCATGTTGACTCAGTATTTAAGCCCCGAGTCCCTGGCCAGGCTTACGTTGGTGCAGAATCCGAGGCCTCTTTGACCAGTGATTCCGCTGGGGGAAGCTGCCAGGAGACAGACCCAGCAGCCCCTGGGACCCCATCACTCTCCTCGCTGCTTGCTGTCCTCAACTGTGGACTCTGGCCCCCTCTGCTGGCCACTCCCAGGATTTCCTGCTGAGGCTGTCGAGATGAAGTCCAAGGGGGAAGAGACTGCTGTGAGTTTGCTCTCCGTGTTTTATCTTGGGTGCCTTTGCCAGGGCCCTGCTGGGGGAGAGGGAGAGTGGGAAGTGGGAAGCAGAAGCTAGTGGAGAAGTAGCCGCAGTGGTGTCCGGAGCAGAGAGTGGGTTTCTGGGAGAGGCTCAAAGGGTGGAATTTCCCGGGAGGAGCCTGGTGAGGCTGGCCATGGTGTGAGTCCTCCAGCATTTTTGGGGGGGTAGGGAAGGTGCCTTGTGAGTGACAGTGCCTGGAGCAGACAGTGGGCAGGGCGGCAGGGAGCGAGGGAGAGGATCAGGGCTGAGCTGGCTGTCTTAGCCCCCTCCAGGCTCTAGTCTTTTGGGTGCTGGAGACTTCTTAGCCCCTAAAGTCTGGGTCGGAGGCCCCCTTCCACTCTGAGATGGAAGCAGGGAGTCGATGGACCTGTCCCTGGGGCGGGGGGAGGGCTCTGTTTGTGAGAGGGGCTTCTGATGGAGGGAGGCATTTCTGGACAGGTGCATGCAATGGGAGAGGCGGGGCAGAGCGCTGGTGCTGCCAGGTGCCATGGGTGTATCCTTTCCCTGGGTGGGGGGTTGCTGCCGTCACATCTGAATGCACAGTGGCAACAGCTGGCCTAGGGAGGATGGGGGGGCACCTCATCAGAGAGCGTGGTCCACCCACTCAGTGACCCTCATGGTCTCCTGCAAGATGGGAAGGAGCCTCCTGCGAGCCCCAGGGGAGGGGGAGGAAAGCTCCCAGAACAATCCACCCCTAATCCCTGGGCTGGGCCTCAGACTGGAGATGGCGGCTGTGGAGCCTGGGAGCTCGGGCACACCTGCTCACAGACCGCGGCTCCCCACAGCAAGCCCAGCACTGCTCAGGGTCTGTGCCCCAGGTGGCCTGGCACAGTCTGTGGAGAGCTGGGGCCTCAGAGCCCCCAGGACCCCATCACCGGCCCAGCTGTGGGAAACGGTGCCCACACAGGTGAGGCCCCTGGTGGGTGGAAGCAGAGAAGTTACTAGGATGGGGGGTGAGGAGAAACCATTTCTGCTGACCTTGTCAGGTGGCCCTGCTCACTGTCTGGTCTCTTGAGGGTACAGCCCCCTTTCCTCTTCCATGACAGAGCTCTCTGTGGCTGGGAGAAGGCAGGAGGGGTGTTCACAAACCTTCCCAGCCTTAGGGGCCAGGTATCTGGGGGCCTTGGACAAGAGGACGAGTGAACCCAGGCAAAGACTCCCCTAGAAAGCAGAAATGAGTGACTCACCCCTGAGTCACTCCTACCGGGGCCAGAGGAGCTGCTGGGAAATTCGGTGGAGGGTGTTCCTGGCCGCTTCTGGTCTACCGGGAGAGGGGAGTCTTGCGCACAGGGGCCAGTGAGCAGGGTCCCCAGGCTCCAGAAGAAGTAAAGTCTTTGGGCACTTGGAGTGGTTGGAGGATGTGGAGCATGGAGAACTGAGGAGCCCTCAAGGCAGGGAGGCAAGTCAGGGGCCCTGAGGGTGTGAGCAGAGCATTTTTGTGGACAGAAGGGTGTTCTCCACAGGGCAGGGAATGAAGCTACTGAGGGGCAGGGTGTTTTGGACCGAACCTGAGGGATGGATCTAACAGAAAGGACCAGAACTGAGGACTAGATGAGAGGAGTGCCTCCCTCCTCCTGGAAGAGAAAGTAGCCCTTAGAGTGAGGACGGGAGGACGCCACCCAGTGAGAGCTCAGAAGATGCCCCATGCAGGATGAGTGAGTGGGTGCTGCCTCATCTTACGTAGTCTGCACCCTGAAATCCCTTTGTAGCAGAGTGAAATTTTGTAAAGCTGCTGAGAGCGCGCTACACCATGGGGGATGGGACACTGCAGGAAGAGCAGGTACCTTGGGCGCCTGCCCCTCCAATTCCCTGGGTGGTGGCTCCAGCTGCACCCCACCTTACCCTGGGTGAGCAGACCCACATGTCTGCACTGTCTCACATGCACCCCATTAAGTGCCTAAGCATTTGTCTCCCAGTGCTCTGGAGAAAAGCTGCTTAGGCTCCCAGGCACCAATTGAATTGCTGGGGGCTGGGAGGGGGAAGGCGGGGCTTTCCCCTTTTTCCCTCCCCCCACTCAACTTTTGCTCCCCTGGGAGGCTCTGGTCATCGAGAGCTGGAATTGAGCATGTTGCCCATATATCCTCACCTGGAGGAGAAAGAGCCAACATCCAACAAGGCCATGCCAGCTGATTTGGGGGCGTTGCAGGCAGACTCCTGACACCAGGACTGAGAGTGGGAATAGTTTTTCCAGCCCGCTCTGCCTGGAATGTCAGGTTGATTTGGGGCATGTCAGCTCCCAGCTTCTCACCATAAGGTAGAGGACTGTTACATGACCTTTTTGGGCTAAAGGATTTTAGCTGGCCATGGATTTTCCTTTCCATCTTGGATCTGGCTTACCTCCCTTTCCCCCTGGGAACTAGTAGGAAAAAGGGAATCTGAGTGTTCTGCATTCCAAGGGGGTACTCAAATCAGAATTGTGGGGCCAGAAGTTAGCAGATGGGAGCATCTCTGCTGAGTCCCCCAGGTCTGGCAGCCCTGGACCACACTCGCCTGCTGGAAGCCCAGACCCTGCCTCAAGAGCAGCATCCTGCACCCGCCCTTGACCTGCTTGGTCAGACCCACATACAAGTCAGGGTCAACACCTGATTCCATTGTCTCCTGTCCTGGGAGGTGGACCCTGGGCCAGGAGGTCAGGGTTGCACTATTCTCCTGGATGGAGGCAGAGAACCCAGAAAGCTCTTCTTTCCCGCCTCCTCCCTCCCCTTCCTTCCCTCCCCTTCCTTCCCTCCCCTCCCTTCCTCTCCCTACCCTCCCTCTTTCCTTTTTTTTCCGTAAGTCACCTCAGATGTCAACTTTCGATCTCCCTGAGCAGGTGGCGAGGACAGGAAGGCCCCTTTTCCATGTCAGCCTGCTCCCATGACCCTACCAGGGTCCCACTTTGTAAGTCCAGGAAGTGGCTGCTTGATTGGGGGAGGGGGAAGGAGGAAGCAGGGGAGTCACAGGCTTGGAGCCCTCTGCAGCTTTCTCATGAACTGGAAGCACAGAGGGGGAGCACACATGCCTTGCAAGTGGTAAGTGTTTGTATAGTCCATCTTGAAGATTTCTAGATGCAAATCGATTTCTAGTGCAAATTGTTGCAGAATAAATAGATCCATGATTCACATTTCACAATTTACATGGCTACTTTCAAGCACATTTAATAGTTTCATCACCTGGGAGTGGGGTGGGCTGTATGTACCTCCTGTACCCCCGGTTCAAATTTCACTGAAGCCTGGACCGTGTCTACTGTGTGCCCCGCCTCCCGGGCCTCCGGGATCCAGGCCTGGCAAGCGTGTGATGGGAAGGGCAGGGACCCACGTCCAGGGCGAGTTAACGTGAAGACACTGCGCTCAGGCCCAGGCAGAGGCAGGAGCCCTGGTGGGGCCACACAAGCCAGGGCTGGGGAGCCCCGGGGCCGATCCGGCAGCTCCTCTAGTCTGGCAGAGTGCCTAATCCAGCTTTGCTGTGTTGCTGGAAGGGGCCAGGGCTGGGGCTGCCCTCCAGGTGTGTGTGGGTCTGCCTGAGCCAAGACTTGGGTGATCTGCATTACAACTCTTTGTCGTCACCCAGCCCCAGGGCAGAGGAATTGGGAGTGAGTTAGGAAAAGCTTCTGCTCTTTTGTAAATGAGATGAGGAGAGGAAAGATCCACTACCCTCCCTCAGGGGTTGGTTGGAGCTGCCGCCCAGACCCCAGGTTTTGCTCCCATCACATTTCTGCCTCCTTTGCTCCCTTAATTTGTTTTTAGTTGGTTTTGAGCCCCTGCTGTATACCTCGTGTGATTACACTGTGATGCTTGCCTTCACTCAGTGTCTCATTTCATTCTCCTGATAACCCTTTGAAGTAGGTACACCCCTTTTATAGATGAGAAAACTGAGTCTCAGAAAGGTTAATGATATCCATGATCACACAGCTGGCAAGTGGCAGAGCCAGGATCCTAAATTGGCGTGTGACCCCGAATAAATTTAGTGCCCTTTCCTTTGTCCTGCACGGGCCCCGCATCCTGTGTCATTGCCATTCTTTCTTGGCAAATCTTTCTCCGCTCCTGGAACTCTGTCTTGCTCCATCACTCTTAACAGCTTTCTCTAATTGTCCTTCCTCTGTTAACACCTGACTGCCTCTCTCCATCTCGGCTGGCCGGTCTGCCCCTTGCCTCTTTCCCTGCCACCCTCCCTCCAGTCCTGACAGGGAGCTGCCGCCGTGGGGTTGTGTGGCAGAGGGCTCTCCCCACCTTCCTCAGGCATAGCCAGCCTGGCCTCTGGGGGAGCTGGGGCCGTCCCTGTCCTAGAGGCCCTGGGGACCCAGTGAGGCCAGGGTGGGGGCGGGGGTGTCTGCTATTTCCTGTCAGTCTAAGGAACGTTCCTCATTCTCCAAAACCCTGAAACAATCCTGGCTGTGTGTGGTGAGGGCAGATCTGAGTGAGATGAAGTGGCGTCAGCACCGGTTGAGGAGTGTCCAGCCTGGTGCTCAGGCGAACTCTGCCTCCTCACCCTCCTCTGTGTGAGAACAACTGATTGGCGGTGGGGACTGTGGGCCCCCGTGGTGGTGGTGGTGGTGGTGGTGGTGTGTGGGAAGACCCCTAAAATACTTCCTTGAGGCTGGGCTCCTGGCTGGAAGCAGGGGGAGGCCAGTCCCTATCTAAATTAAGATCTCTTTCTATCCCTCAGTCCTTCAGTCTGTCTCTTTCCATTGTGGATTGGCAGGGGGTGTTATTCAGGGGAATAATTCTGATGTCAGTGGTGTTTCATCCTGAAGTGTTTTTACCTTGAGGGTAAAAACTGGGGGATCTTGGTATCTCTCACACAGTGTTTCCCCCAGGCCAACCCTCCCCCCACCCCCTCCGTCTCTCTCTCACAGACACAAACACACACACACAGCACAAGTGTGGCTACATAGCTTACACTAGCAGCAGAGTCCCCCACCCCCAGAGGTGGCTGCAGGGGGGCTGGGCACTGGGGGTGGGTAAGTGGAGATCACTCTTAGCTCCAGCGAAGAAAGCTGGAGAGGCCACAGTGACAACTCTTTCGAGGGGATTTTAAATGCTGTGGCCACCCCATGGACATTTCCAAGGATTTGCATTTGGGTGTGGCAGGGGCAGGATAGGGCTGGGGAGAGCGCCTTTCTTTTTCCTTGCTCACCTGGGGTATAAAAACCCATAGTCCTAGCTCTATGAAATTCCAATTTAACTGCTCTAGAGTGAGGCCCAGACATTGGTTGAGAATCCCTGATCTAGACTGTGCATCCCAAAAAGGTGGCTGAATGAGGGAGGACAGGGCTCCAGGAGGAGATACCCGAGGCAGAGTTGCCACAAGCTCTGGATCCGCAGGAGCTGCCCAGCCCCCCAGGGTGGGGCCAGGCTTGGGTTTAGGAGCCAGGCCTTGGGTTTTGGAGCCAGGCCTGGTTCCAATTCTAGGTCCTTCACTTACCAGATGTGTAATCCTGGGCAAATTACTTAACATTTGTGGGCCTTGGTTTCATCACAAGAATAATAGTGATACCTACCTCATGGTTAGCAGGATTAAATGAATGAATATATGTGAAACACTTAGAGCCCTGCTGGCGCATGCCAATAACGTTAGTAATTGTATATAATCATCACCCTTCATCCAGGGCATTTCGAATAGCAATTCAGGAGGAAGAGAAGAGGCGGGGATAGATGCCGCCTCCCTGGGAGCCCCTTGAGCCAAGTCCCCCTTGGGGGAGTAGAGCAGAGGGGGCATGTTCTCTTGCTGGAGGCCGACCAGCAAGCCCTGTAGACCCTCACATCACCAAGGGGGTCTCAGGACCCCAGCCCCAGGCCATTCTGCCTCCCCCTCAGCCAGGCTGGAGCCCTCCTGCTGATTTTTCCAGGGAGTGTCTATTCTCTCATTCGTAGGGATTTAACAGCCAGCTTCAACTCTGCTTTTCCACTTGTAAGCTAGTCAGATGCCAAACTGCCAGCGAGGAGCCATGGCAGGCAGGGATTTTGCTATTTTACACTCCCGTGTAATCCTAAAGCACACTTGCCTGCACAGCATTTTCACATCCATTTCTCATTGGCTCCTCCTGCACTCCTCTGAGTAGGTGGGACAGATGCTCTCCATATGGGAAAGATGAGCAAACAGCCTAGCACCTGTTGCATCAGGCAGCAATGCAGTCAGACTCAAAACTCAGTTTCTGGACATCCTTTCCCCCTAGAAGAGAGTGGAAGAGACAAAGAAGGTTGGGCTCCTGGGAAAAAGCAGGCCAGGTTCTTTAATATTGAATGCCATGTGTTGCATATAGAATGCAATTTTGTGGCATTCTATCCATATTGAGTAAATTTGTTTCTATAATCTCTTAAGTAAATTTAGTTTCCCTAGGGGAGTAAGAGGGAGGATTATGTTGCCTAGACCCAGACTCTGCAATGAAAGAGTGCCTGCTGTATGCTGTATCCTGAGTGCTTGCTGGATATCATCTGGGCAATCCTTTACAACAAACCTGTGAATAAATACGATTATCCCCATTTTACAGGCAGGGGCCCTGAGGGTCAGGAAGGTTGAGAGGTACACTGTTTGCACTGCAGGGGATAGCTCAGGGGCAGGAAGAGGTTTCAGACAGGGTGGAGTTTTAAGTCAGGTGGGACCAATGATTTAAGGGTGGCTCTGGACTTGGCTCCTTTGGGATACATGTTGAGAAATTCTGAGGAACAGGATCCCGAAGGTGTGAACACCTGGGTGGGAGAAAAAGGGGACACGAGGGGACCCGAAGCAAATGTAAGAGAAAATTCCTGACTCCAAGAGGGATTGGGGAGGGGACCATTGTCCCCAGCATCCCCAGCTAAACCCTGACTTGAAAAAGCCCAGGAGGAAGCCCACAGAGACGCCACCCCCTCCCCTGCTCCTGAGTTTGGCAGGGCTCTTGTTTTCCCGTGTTTTCCGATAACTTTGTACCTAGGCAGGAATGGAACTCAGTGACTTCTGCCTTTAATTGGCACGGGCCATTTCCAGTTCCGGTGCATGTGACTAGGCCACTTTCTTTGTGTTTAACCCTTTCCCCTACATCCACCTCACCCCGCCCCTGCCCCCCACCCCCATGCATACAAAGAGGAAAGGAGCTGACCCAGCCTTACTCGGGGTGTGCTGTGTGTAAAAATACATGGGGTTGAGCCATTTCCTGCTGCTTCCGTGGTTGCATGGAGATAAGACGCTGGGGACTCAGCTGGGGACCGAGAGAGCCTCCCGACAGGCCTGGGGGCCCGGCCCCCCCAGGCAATTGCGGCTCCAGGCCTACCCACTTTCACCTGACCTTGCATTTCCTACCTTTCCTATCTTCCATGACCTTTCCTTCCTTTCTCTCCCTCCCCCTCATTCTTTCTCAGTCTCTCTTCTCCCTTCCTTGTTTCTCCCAGTTTTGCATCTCTCGTGCCACCCTGATGCTCTCGGGGAGCCCTCTTGCCGCTGAGGAAGGAAGGCTATCATTTCTTGCCATACATTCACCCCCTTCACAGCCGGGTGGCTGGCACCCTCAGGCCCCCAGAACTGGTCCCTGTGAGGGACTATCGAGCGTCAGTCCTCAGGGACCTGGCCAGCAGGGCGGGTGGGCACTAGCTCCCCTCAGGGTTCTGCGCCAGGCACTACCCCATCATGAAGCGGAAGAAGTTGCTGATGACTCCAGAGAGCTGGAAGGTAAAGGAGGGCCTGGGAGAGGCATCAGCAGGGGAAGGATGACCTGCCAGACCGCATCGGTGCAGCCGGGGTGACGGGGGGGCACCAGAGTGTAGGCTTTGGCTGGCTCTGAGGGAGGGGCCTGCTCAAGGTAGGAGCCTTATGGGGAGGTTGAGTCCGGAGGGTCTGTTTTGTCTCTTCTCTGAGAACTCACCACTGTGACTCTCTGGTGAGGCCTGCTTGGTCCGTGTGATGGAGCTGGTGGTTAAGTCGGTTGTATTCCCATCCTGATTTTGTGTTTTTGTAGCTGCGCATCCCTGAGCAGCTTGCTTGACCTCTCTGGGCCAGTTTCCTCACCTGGAAAACTGGGAGGAGCAGATCTGCCCAGTCTGCATTTTAGGGATGCTGCGGGGATCAGATACCTAGCAGATGTGGTGCCCCCTGAGGCACTGTGGTCGTTGTTATTCTTTGGACGCTTTCCCTGACCATCCCTATTCATCCTACATCTCTTTTGCAGGTAGAGAAACCATGTCCAGAAAAATCAAGTTCAGGGTCATCCAGGGGCACCTGAGAGAATCCTGCCACGCCCTCCTCCATGGTTTCGTGACTTACCCTATTTGCTCTTCTTGCCTTTCTGCCCAGGTCGACAAGGGAGACCTCGTGGCCCTCAGCCTGCCTGGTGGCCCTGGCCACGGGGACGCCGATGGCCCCATCAGCCTGGACGTGCCGGACGGGGCCCCGGACCCGCAGCGCACCAAGGCGGCCATCGACCACCTGCACCAGAAGATCCTGAAGATCACCGAGCAGATCAAGATCGAGCAGGAGGCGCGGGACGACAACGTGGCTGAGTACCTGAAGCTGGCCAACAATGCCGACAAGCAGCAGGTGTCGCGCATCAAGCAGGTGTTTGAAAAGAAGAACCAGAAGTCGGCCCAGACCATCGCCCAGCTGCACAAGAAGCTGGAGCACTACCGCCGGCGCCTGAAGGAGATCGAGCAGAACGGGCCCTCCCGGCAGCCCAAGGACGTGCTGCGGGACATGCAGCAGGGGCTCAAGGACGTGGGCGCCAACATGCGGGCGGGCATCAGCGGCTTCGGGGGTGGCGTGGTGGAGGGCGTCAAGGGCAGCCTCTCGGGTCTCTCACAGGCCACCCACACTGCCGTGGTGTCTAAGCCCCGGGAGTTTGCCAGCCTCATCCGCAACAAATTCGGCAGCGCTGACAACATTGCCCACCTGAAGGACCCTCTAGAGGACGGGCCCCCTGAGGAGGCGGCCCGGGCACTGAGTGGCAGCGCCACGCTGGTGTCCAGCCCCAAGTATGGCAGCGATGACGAGTGCTCCAGCGCCAGTGCCAGCTCAGCTGGGGCAGGCAGCAACTCTGGGGCTGGGCCTGGGGCGGTGCTGGGGAGCCCCAAGTCCAACATGCTGTATGGCGCCCCTGGAAACTTGGACACTCTGCTGGAGGAGCTGCGGGAGATCAAGGAGGGACAGTCACACCTGGAGGACTCCATGGAGGACTTAAAGGCTCAGCTGCAGAGGGACTACACCTACATGACCCAGTGCCTGCAGGAGGAGCGCTACAGGTATGTCAGTCCACAGCCTGGCCTGACCCTGGTGAGGTGCCGGGCACCAGGATGCTGACTCAGGGTGATGGAGGTGATCGAAGGCACATTTAGAAGGGCACTGGGCAGCTGGAAGGGCTGGGAGTGGGTGTGAGAATCCTTTCTCCAGAATTGTCAGGGCAGCTGGAAGTCTGGAGACATGGCTTGTAGAGCCCTATGGAAGGAAGGTCCTACCTGCTTCGGGATGCTCTGAGCATCCCTGCCTGGTTCGGTGTGTGGTCAGTGCCTAGAAGGGAAATCGAGGCGGGGAGCAGCTAACACGGCCAGTCATCTGGACAGATGGGTGAAGGGCACTGACTCTGGAGCCAGATCCCCTGGGTTCAAACCCCAGCTCTCCTGTTTACTATTTACCTTGAGCAAAGTACTTACCTTATCTGGACCTGGTTTCCTTGTCTGTGAAATGGGGATAATATCAATACTTACCTCGTAGGGTTGTTGTGATGGTTAAATGAGCCCAAACATGTAGAGCCAAGGTGTGTTGGCTCACAGCCTGGTAAGTGGGGACCTCCAGCTGGAACTCCCGAGGTCTGGCTGCAGTGGAGCTGGAGATGCTGGTCCCCTCCGTTACTCCTGCCTGGCTCTGCTCTTTTGCTTTGTGACTCTCATGGGACCCTTGGCACTTGTTCCCTGGTGTCCTTGGGGATCTTTTCTTTAGTTAGCACCTTTCCTTTTTCTTCTCTGTATATATGAAGAAGGTTGGAAAGTTGAGGGGAAGCCCCACCCCACATCCTCCCACCCCCACGATAGTCACCTTGCTATAGCGTGCCTTCGAGTGGGGCACATGTCCTTGGCATCTATGTGTCCCTGTTAACCCAGGTGAGCATCTGAGCCCAGGGCTTCAGACCCAGGCCGGAGTCAGGTGATCCCCGACTCTGCTCACAGCCGCGCGGGCCTGGGCAAGTTCCTTGATCTCTCTAAGCTTCAGTCTTCTTGTCTGTAAAATGGGGTGCTGCTGGTCCCTACCTGTGGGGTTGTAATGGGAATCACATGAGATGACAGGTTCTGCATGGTGCTGTCGTGGAGGCAGCAGCTTTTATTGCAGTTGCTGTTCAAATCCCAACAGGGCTGAACACCTGGGATGTGTTGAATCACCATTAGGGGAATGAATGGAATCCATCCTGGGGATGGAAGTGGGGCTCTGTGGGCTGGGCTGGGGTCACACCTTCTTCCTCCTCCAGGTATGAGCGGCTGGAGGAGCAGCTCAACGACCTGACAGAGCTTCACCAGAACGAGATGACCAACCTGAAGCAGGAGCTGGCCAGCATGGAGGAGAAGGTGGCCTACCAGTCCTACGAGAGGGCACGAGACATCCAGGTACGTCTGGGCCTGAGCGGGGACCCCAGACACGCTGGCGGGGCTGGCAGTAGGGGAGGGCGAGTGTTTTATCGCGTGGGGGAGGATATGGCCACAGGCAGTTCCGTTGGCCGCAGCAGATAGGCACATGGATGAGGCGGGCTGCACGGGATGGGCTGGAGATAAGAGCCAGTGAAGTCTGAGGCAGGCAGCAGTGCAGCAGGCAAGGCGGGCATCCGGGCGAGAGCTGCCTGGGCCCACACATCTTTGATGGCAGCCTCGCAAGTGAATATTGGAATTTCCAGATCCTTCCCTGCCTCGAGAGGGAGCCCGGACTAGACCGGCTCTTCCCACATTAATCAAGAGTCTCGTTTCCCAGCATCTGCCCCCAGCTGCAGCAGGTCCACCCACGCCCCCGCTGGTCTTTGGAGAGGGTCCTCATGCACTGGGGCACATGGGGCTCAGCCTGGGGCCCTCCTGCCCTGGGCCCTCATGTGCCATCCCTTCCGCCTCTGCAGGAGGCTGTGGAGTCCTGCCTGACCCGGGTCACCAAGCTGGAGCTGCAACAGCAACAGCAGCAGGTGGTGCAGCTGGAGGGCGTGGAGAACGCCAACGCGCGGGCACTGCTGGGCAAGTTCATCAATGTGATCCTGGCGCTCATGGCCGTGCTGCTGGTGTTTGTGTCCACCATTGCCAACTTCATCACACCCCTCATGAAGACACGCCTGCGCATCACCAGCACCGCCCTCCTGGTCCTCATCCTCTTCCTCCTCTGGAAGCACTGGGACTCCCTCACCTACCTCCTGGAGCACGTGCTGCTGCCCAGTTGAGTGGCTGCCCACCCCACCCCGTGTTCTCCCGGCCCCTGCTGGCCGTGCCTCTCTAGGAGGGACTCTGGGACTCCCAAGTCTCTTGGACTTCGTGTGTCCAGTTTGGCCTTCTGCCCAAACTGTCCATTCCAGCAGCTCCTGGCCCTTTCCCTGTCTTTGCTTCTGTCTGACACCTTCTTGCCCACCCAAAGGGAGCCTCGCATGCAGCCCTGGCTGGACATGGCGGTGCCACATGTGGCCAAAGGGAGCAGAGGGGGGCACGGGAATTGGACTGTTTTGATTATTGACAGTCACAAGTGGACTTCTCCCAGCTGACCTCAGGAGGCCCTGGGTCAGGAAGGCCACTGAGAAGAGGGGAAGGAGAGGGCTCAGCCTTGGCTGCCCTGGGGAAGAGCCCACCCTGGAGGCAGCTCCAGTCCCCTCCAGCGGAGAGGGTCAGGAGGCAGGTAAAAGAGCGAGGGAGAGGCCCTGCTGGTCCCAGGCAGTGCTGTTGGGGGGAGGAATCCCCAGCCTTCGGGCACCTCCAGGGCCAGAGAAGAGGCTCAGAGCAGCCACTTGGGAGACCCACCCCGTTTTCCTCCAGAGCCCATTGGAGGCTGGGCTCCGTGATGTGAAGGATGCAGGCTCTAGAGGCCGGGTGGGATGTGGCTTTGGACTTGTATTCTTCCTGCTATTCTTTCTGTCTGTCATTGGATCTGTCATTTTCAGGGAAACAGGTCCCAGGGCCTTCCCAAGCCTCACCCTAAGGCCTTGGGCCTCTGGGAGCATGTTGGGTTCTATTTATTATTTATTTATTCATTCTTTGGTACCTTACGCCCACATCTCATGCTGAGCTCCAGGGAGAGGTCCCGCCCTGTCTTCTCTCTGAAGCCGAGGCTTATTCTTGGCTCACCACGGCACTTCCATACCGTCTGGCCTCTGAATAATCCTGGGTGGGAGAAGTGGGGCCAAGCCACCCGGCTCTGCTCTCCGGAAGCAGCTCCTCGGCCAGGATGGGAGGAGCCTGGCCTCTCTTTTATACGTCTGTTTATTTTGTACATGTGTGTTTGGGTGGAGGAGGTTTGATGCTTTATTTTTTTAAGGCCCTGGAGTGTTGTGTATGGTTTCTCCTCGCATCCCAGCCTTCCCACGGGCACTTCCCAGAAGAGTGGGGATTTCTCAGAAAAGGAGAAAGGAATCCCTCAGAGCAGGGAAGGCAGTACCTGCCAGCTGTTGTGGACCTTCCGGAGAAATAAATATCCTCTAAGTTTCCAAACTGTCCTGTCTCTGTTGATGGATTAGGTTGTTTTCCTGGAAACCACTGAGTCTCTCCCCACACCCAAGCATCCTAGTAACAGACTCAACCTTACCTCTTGGCCTGAGGCCTCCTTCCTCTAGGATCCGACATTGAACAAGGCATCATCTCTTTCCCCCTCCCCCCCTTCCCCCTGTTCTCTGTGCAGCCAAAGCTCTGACCTAAGTGATAGGGAGGTGGGATGACACCCACTCCGCCATCTAGCCCTCCTGGAGTAGTTTCCAGGAGGGGGAGCTTGGAGAGGAGCTTTTCATAACTTGGAGAAGATAAGCAGCAGCAGGCCTGGAAGACAGCTGTCATGCCCAGGTGTGACCACGAGAGGGCAACAGAGTCTTTACTGGAAACGCTTTTGGGCTTCAGCCCCAAAGAGGGGCATTTGTTGGAGACAGCTTGGCCTTGTCGGTGTTGTCCACCTGCTGGAGTGTGACTTTGGGAGCCTCAGCATCTGCTCTGTGGCTGGAGCCCCTGGCATTTTTCCATGAGCACCCACAGAAGGCACCAGATGCCCAGCAGGAACCCGTGGGAGCTTGAGAGAGGTGGTCTGAATCTCCCAACTGGGGACTTAGGAGGGGTTGTGGGAACGCACCCATCCAGAGTCTGGAAACCTGGTCCTTGCCCACGATGAGTGCACCTGGGGCCAAGTCACATCCCCTCTCTGGCCTCAGTTTACATATCTGTAACATGGGGTGGGTGGAGTAGCTGCAAATTTCAAAGCTTCTGTGTGTCCAAGGAGTCTAAAGTTGCAATTGAGTCCATGGCCTCTGGCTTGAGGGGTTTCCAGGAGGCGGGATGGGCACCCTGCCCGGATCATAGGGGCGGGAGGGCAACACTGACCCTTCATCTTTGGCCTCTGCACAGTGTAGGAGTTTCCCCAGGTGACCTGTGGTGCCTTCCACTGTGTCATTCCAGCCACATGCACACACTCGCCTCCCTTGGGGGTCAGGTGGCAGGAAGCCCACATTCCTGAGCCCCAGGTGGGGGGTAGCTGCTCCAGGCTGAAGACATTTCCCACATTCCTCCCCAAGGTCAGGTGCCTTCCCCAGCATTGGCTCTTAAATGTCACAGCCAGCCAGTCCACGCTGGGAGGGAGGAGGGAGGAGGGTGGTGGGTCGGCGTCATCCTCCAGCTAATTCTGAGACTGCAAAGCAAATAGGAGAGTGACGGTTAGGCCCAGCTAGAGAGCGGCATCCTCTGCAAGAGGAACGAAGCAACACTGGCCCAGTGTTTGCCTCATCGTGGCAGATGTGCCATCTGGGAGTTGGGTTTTGTTCTTCCCCCTCCGATGGCCATTGACACTTCCTGGTTTGCATCTGAGCCTCTGTAAAAAAGGGGGTGAATTTACCCCTACTCCAGACAGCCTCCATCTCCCACCCAGTTCATCGGGTGAGACATCGAGTCAGGGTGGCCTCCTGTGCCCAGGGACCATCTTCCCTTGGACTGGAGGACCCACAGGGTAGGCTCTTTCCCAGTGCACCTGCCCTGCAGGCTCTGGCTCCACACCCGGGGGCTGGAGGGCCCAGCCAGGCTGCTGCACTCCCCCAAGCCTCTGCCCGCCCAGGGTGGCGGCAGCTGAGAATTCATCTCTGCTTGGGGTTGGCACTTGACTGCTCCAGCAGCACTTGGGCAGGTGGCTGGCCCACCGTGGCCTGTTTGTGTACCTGCACAGAGCTGGTCCTCCCCGCCAGCCCTGTTGGAACAGCAGAGCTGTGCAGGTGCAGCCTGGGCAGACACCAAAGCCCTCAGAAGGCCCCGGGAGAGGGAGGCCACTTAACCCTCTCCACCCAGGGTTACTGCAGGGTGCCTCTGGCCTGGGGAGGCAGCTGGGAGTGAGAGAGAGTTGGACTATGGTAGTCTGGGCCTCTGGAGGGATTTTCCTGGCAACCTCTAGTTCCCCTTAAGTGAAATCCAGATCCTAAGATTAAAGGCGGGGCCTTTGGACCTGGCCTCAAATCCCAGTGTGGCTGCTCACCCTAGACCAGGTTCCAGCTGCACTCAGACCAGTCTCATCTGTGGGCAGGAGTAGAAGTGGCGTCTGGCTCACAGGTTTGGAACGCAGGAGACACGACATACAGCATACAAGACTTTCGCTCAGTGCCAAGTACATAATGAGGATTCATTCATCCAAGGCAGTCACTATTATTCCTCATTCCTGAACCCATAGGGATGTTAAAAACTGCTCAGAGAAGTCTGAGGCCGACACTACAGAAACAAACAAGACCAAGGTGCAGCTGAGTGAGTCTTGGCCTCCGAGCCCTTGAGGGCTGGAGGAGACATTGTGATGGCCTGAGGGGAGGGGAGGCCAGGACTTGCCCCAGCATAACCAGACCTGCCGGCAGGGCCCGAGTCACCTAGCCAGCCAGCCATCACCTAGCCAGTCCAGGGTGATGACAGCAGCATTTCCTCCCGCCCACGGGGCCTCCCAGGAGAACGCTCTCTCTCCAGACAGTCCATTCCTGCCTTCAGTCACCATTCCCCCAACAAGGCCTATTGTCCAGATGAGGCATCCAAGGCCCAGCAGTGCTGGACAAGCCACCCCAGCCATGCCCCTGCCTCCAGGCAACCACGCACCCCAGTTCACTCTGCTTCCAAAAAGCACCCAGAGAGGGAGATTCCACAAGCTCCTGGAGGCCAAGACTCTGCTGCTCTGCCAACCTCCAGCAGAAAGCTTCTTTGTTGCCTTACTTTGGTTTTTCTTGCTGTAACTTCAGGTCACTGGGGATACGTCTAAAGTAAAAGCTTTAGCAAGTCCTGGGTCTCTGTCTTGCTGAGGGGCTCTCATCTCTGGAGCTGTTTTAGGGTTATAACTGGAATTGGCTCCCCTTGTCCCTTTACTAATTGAGGTCAGCAGACCTAAGTACCCAGAGTTGGAGCTGGGGGTGGGGGAAGGATTTCCCATTAATCTGAGCCTTCAATGAACTCATGCAAGTGACAAGTGACCAACACAGGCCTGTGACATGACTCTGACTAGTCCCCACCTCACCTCCGCAGCCTGGTGAAGCCAGGCCAGGCCATGGATGGGAGGATGGAGAGATGGCAGCATGGCTGCTGAGGAGAGTGCAGAAGGGGCCGAGGAAGGAGAGCCTGGTCTAATTCCCTACCCTCCGCTTCCCCCTCTGTGGGTCTTAGAGGTCCCATTATTGGGTGGCAGCCTGAAGTCCAGGTGTGGGAACCCCAAAGCACCCAGCCTTAGGTCCAGTTAAATTCAAGAGGCATGGTATTTGAGCACCTGGTCTGTACCAGGTATGGGGCGAGGCACGGGGGACCAGAGAGGTACAAGACAAGATCCCTGCACTCTCAGAGCTTGTGGACTCGTGGACACACACACACACACACACACACACACACACACACCCCTCTGATACAGGAGCAGGCAGAGATAAATCTGCCATAGGGGCTGGGGTGGGAGGCCCAAGAAGAGAGAGCTTCATTCTGATGAGGACCCATGAGGAGGCTTCTCAGAGCTTGGTTAAGAGGCACTAGGGATGGTGTCCTGCGGCAGATGGTTTTGCTCAGAATCTGGGGTTGGAGGTGGGATAAAGGGGCTATGCCTTTGTCTCAGGCATCAGTACTGCCCAGTCCACACCCTGGTTGGCAGGATGCTTGGGGAAGGGGCCACCAGTTCCATAACAAAGAGAATGAGCAGGAATGAGGCCACCTCTCATCCCAGCCTTAGAACTTCTGGGCCTTAGGGCCATCAGAAGGGCTGTTTGTGCTTGAATGCAAAAGGGAAGGTGAGGGGAGCTTTGGGAGAGAAGGGAAAGGCAAAGCATTCCTCTCAGGAAGAGGGGGCACAATCTGGGGTTCTGGGGACTGGGAGGGCCAATGCTCTGGCGTGCCGCAGGACACTGGGCAGGTCACACGACCTCTCTGGGCCACAGTGTCCCCATCTCCATACAAATGGAAAACCAAGATGGAGAGATGGCATGGCTCATGAGTAACCAGGTCCAGGGGTCTCTGGGAAGATCCAGGAAGATGTCTCTGCATAAAGCTAACTCCCAGGCAGGCTGGCCGCCCCGTAGAGGGGAAGGCTTGGGTGAGATCTGCGGGCAGGAACTCGTGCTGACTGTGGAGTAGGGGGTGCTGGGGAGAAGCAAAGGTCTGGGACCCATGTTCTAAGCCCCAGAGGGGTCCCTAAGGCTGGATGTCCAGACTGTGGGGCCCCGAGTGTCAGCCAGGCCGTCCAGTGGCGAGGGAGAGGAGCAGGGTTTGGAGAGCCACTGGGCTCTTCTGGCCTCCCTCTTGCCCTCCCCAGAGAGGTGAGGCTGGAAGATGAAAGAGATACCAGGGCTCCCTTCTCTGCTTGGCAGCTATAAGATTAAAAAGGAGGCTCAGTGGTTGAGCACCGGCTTCCCACATACGATGTCCCGGGTTCAATCCCCGGCCCCCGGTACTTTAAAAAAAAAAAAGATTAAAAAGGAGGTCACTGGTGGTCTCTGGTGTGATTTGCAGGTGTGGGAAGGCCCCACCCCGGCCCAAAGTCATGGCAATGCAAATCCCTTTTTCTGCCCAGGACCTTACAGCTTACAAATGCGTTTTTGTGTGCAGTGACTCATTTTATCCTCACAACAAATTAGAGGGTGGCTAGAAGGTGTTATTGGGCCCCATTTTACAGAGGAGTAAGTGAGACTCAGAAAGAAGAGGGGTACTGATTTATGGACACACAGCAGGTGCAGGCAGATCCAGGACGTTTGCTGGCAATGCCACTGCCCATAACTGAGTCACCTAACCCACGGTCAGGTGAAGCATTTCTTCTTCAGGAACAAAGGCAGTGCCCCTGGGTGGGGGTAAAATCTTGAATCCCTGGCATCATAGGACAAATGAGATGATCACATTGAATACTTTCCCTGCCCTGATGGAGAAAGGGAGGGTTGGGGTATGGGGAATTGAGGTAAAAATACTTTCAAAGATTAAACAATATCCATTGATTTTCTATTCTTCCCTAAAGCTGGGCCCTGTGGCCACAGAGCTTAACTCCAACCCCAGAGGGGCAAGACTCTATGTGTGTGTAGGGGGGTGGGGTGGGCTCCAAAAGCACCATTGGTTCATTCATTCATTCATTCACCAAACATGTATAAACACCTGCTTCATGATAGAGATGGAGGAGATGGACGTGAACTAGACAGACTCTCTTTAAACGTCTCTAGATCTAAGGACGAGCACAGAGCAACTGTGCCATAGGGGAGCTGAACTGACAAAGATCTCTTTGCTTCTTCATGACACATCCTTCGTCATGCATTTTCACCCATCCCAGCTGTCTCATTAGCCCTCCAGCCAGAAAATCTTTTTTGTTACCTCACTCAAGTCTCTCTTGTGCAGTAGTTCCCAGTGGCTCCAGCTTGAAGCCTCGGTGGCTTAGATGAAGGGCTTGTAGAGCCCTTATGGACTCTCGGGCCAACCCCCCTGTCACACAGGTGAGGAAACTGAGGCCCAGAAAGGGAAGGAACTTGCCCACGATCAAAGAGCAAGGTGGTAGGGGGCGGATGTGGCTCAAATGGTTGGGCGTCCGTCTGCCATATGGAGGGACCTGGGTTCGATCCCTGGGACCTCCCGGTAAAAAATAAAAAAAAATATATAGAAGGCGCATGGGCTGCCAGGCTCTGTGTGCCGGTGAGCCGCCAGGCCCTGGGAGCCATGCAGCAAGATGATGATGTAAAAAGGAGAGAGACAAG
>JAQZBX010047961.1:0-20333 GCA_029593785.1 Cabassous unicinctus | reverse complement strand
TTATGCAACAAGATGATGCAACAAGAGACACAAGAATTAAAAATATAATGTTCTCATTACAGACACAACAAAGCAGGGAACAGAGATAGCTCAAGATATTAGGCACCTCCTTCCAATATTGGAGGACCTGGATTCAGATCCCAGTTCCTAAAGACACAGCATACATCAAGTGCAAATAATGAGGGGTTGGGGAGAAACAAACAAACAAAAAAACCAAATCTTTAAAAAAAACACTATCAAAGGAAAAGTTTTCTTTTACATTATAATCTATAAAATCTCTTTAATATCATTATAAAGATTTTTAACAATCAATGAAATTAGGTAAATATATGGAAAAGCAATTTGTAAAAATACAAATGGTAAAATACATCACTTTTTAAAAATGAATACAAATTATTTGTTTATTCTTCCATAAGGCAAAGATTACAAATATTGATAAAATCTATGTTCAGTAAAGCTGTGTGTAAGTATTGCAAAAAATAAAATTAAAATATCTAGGAAGAAATTTATTAAAAAGGTCAACTTTTCAAAACTTTAAAAATATTAAATGACTGGAGAGATATGTTACATTCATGGGTAGGAAGATTAAATACAGTAAACATGCCAATTCTTAGCAAATGTATAGATAGCATTGTTGAAATTCTAATAAAAATCCCAACAGCTTTTTTTTTTAATGTGACAAGCTAAATCTAAAATGCATATGGAGAAGCAAAGGCTCAAGATCACCAAATCTCTTCAACACAAAAATAACGTTGGGGGGTACTTGAAAATTTTATAAATATAGTTGTTATAGAAATGAGCATAGGGCTAAAACAATTCATTAGTTGACCAAAAGAGATAAAGCAGAATGAAAATCAGACAGAAATTAAAACTCCATATACAGCATAGGGAAAGAATTGATAATTCAATAAATAATTCTTAAACAACTAGTAGCTTACATTGGGAAAAATGAAATAAGATGTTAGCCTCACAGTGTACACAAAAATGCACATTCAATGGATAAAATTGAAAATTTAAAAACGCAATAAATTGAAATATTCAGAAGATAATATAGAATATTTTCCTGGACCTAGATTGCAAAATGGTTATGCCCATCATGAAAACACAGCCAACTTCAATAGCAATAAGGAATGCAAAATAAAACCACAATGAAATCACATTTTTATGTCCATCAGATTAGCAAAAATATCAAAAATTTGACAAGTTTTGATAAGGATATAGAGTAATAGAACAGTTATATACTGCTTTCAGTTGTGTAACTGATAATGCAACTTTAGGAAAAAATTGCAAAAAACTGTAAAAGTGAAAATGTAAGCACCCTACTTAACACAAAATAAATTTTTCATGGTGTCCAAAGTAGTTGCATTTGCAATAACGAAGACTGAAAATATCCCAGTGATCACTGATATAGAACAGATGCATAGCCTGTGATACATACATAATGGAATAATATACAGCAGTGGAAATGATTGGGCTAGAGGGATATGCAGTCACATGATCAAATCATAGAAAGTTAACACTGAGTGATAAAAATGAGATGCATAAGACCAAACATTACAAAATATAATTTTAATAAAGTCAAGGAATAAGAAAATCTAAACAGTATACTTTAATAAGACAAGCATATGCAAATTATTTTAAACTTTTGATTCACAAAAAAAATTCAGGATTGGGATTACTTCTGAGGACATTCAGAGGAATGGCATCTGAGGATGCTCACAGTAAGGTTTGGTGATATTGATAATATTCTAAGTAAGAGGCTACAAAAATGTATGAATAAATTGTGTATATTATTCAATAAGCATGAAAAGTAATAATATGTAAAAAAAGAAAAGCTTTAAAACTTTTTTCTTTACTTAGAAAAATAAACTTTTGCTAAATAGAGATGATATTACACTAAAAAATAACTCTTTCAACTTCATGGTTTTTGCATGTTCCAGGATAATAAGAAAGAGTTTTGTTTTTTTTAAATAAAATTGAAAAACAAAATTTTTAATAAAAAATCATTACTATTTATAGATGTAAAAACTATTTTAAGTTTAATGCAAATTTAAGGGAACACACTGCTTATATAAAGTAACACATTTCTTTATTCATAATTTTAGTATCATGGAGACGCAAGCAAAAGCTCTCCTTATTCTTTTAAGGATGTCAAAAATGCTTATGATAACTAGCATGGAAAAACATAAAAATATGCTTACAACATGGGTTAGTATGATATTCAAGTCCAAAGTAAATCATTATCTCTCCTCTAATAAAGATCTAGAAACTGTTTTCATCATCAAACATATCCCATCTAAAAAAGTATCATTTTCCAACCAAATATCCTAAAATGTACATGCACAGATACTGAGCTGAAGAACAGAAGTAATCTTAAATTTTAAAAAAGCATAATTCCTTTAAGGAAAGCTGCTGTGTTCAGTGTGGGTAACACATTCTTATTCTACCTAGAGTTAATTTTTTTACATCAGAGTTTTCCCACAGCGTTTTTCATCTCAGAATATCTCAAGGTGTATATTAAAGGATTCAACATGGGAGTGATAATAGCAAAAACCACATTCTCAGACTTATCGATAGGAAAATTAGAAACATGTCTAACATACATGAAAATATAGGGAACAAAATAAAGGACAAAGACTGCAATATGGGAGCTGAAGGTAGATAAGGCTTTCACCTCCCTTCCTGACTGTGAGATATTACGGAGTTTAGGATAACCCCATAGGAGATGAGTAGAAGGATGATGATGACCATGAAGATTGCACCACCATTGGCAACTACTGTGAGCCTATAAAATACCTGTCAGTGCAGGCAAGTTCCAATAATGGGTACATGTCATAGATGAAGTGGTCAAACATTGGAGCTGCAGAAGTGGACGCTGTACACAAAAAGAAGTTGAACCACAGAATGCAGAAAACCTCCACCCAAGCTACCAGCAGCAGCAAGATGCAGGTTTTTCTCTTCATGATGGTCAAGTAATGCAGTGGCTTGCAGATGGTCATTTAGTGATCATAGCCCATTGCCACCAGCAGGAAGACCTCCACACCACCAATAAATGTTCTATAAAAAGCTGGCACATACAAGCTGGGAAGGAAATAGTCATTTTGTCACAGATTAAGTCTGAAATTATTTTGGGGAAAATTGCAGTGCAATAAGTGGCATCCATGAATGAAAGTTAGGTAAGGAAGAAGTACATTGGTGAGCCAGTGAGGAGCTGGCAATAACAATCATCACAATGAGCAGATTGCCAACCATAGTCATGATGTAGATGAGTAAAACAGGACAGATAATGCTTTTGTCCCTCAGGATTCTTAGTAAGGTCCACAAGAACAAATTCTGTTATGTTGTTACTGTGCCCCATTTACCCTTCTCTCAGACCTGTTTCAGAGATGAGAGCTTGGAAGAACAGGACCTGTAACGAAATTGTGAACATGACTACAAATACATTCATCATGTCATTAAACAAATCTCCACTATATATTCTACAGTAGCTTACACATAATAAAGATTTCATAAATATTTATTGAGCTCCTCTTCCAAAAATCCCTATATGGTTTCCATTAACAATTCTATTCCCACTCAGATGACTTGCCTGGACCTACAAGTAAGAAGTTCCATCTCAAAGTCTTAGTGGATCTAACATATAGAAAAGTAGTCAAAAGCCCCAAAGACATCCATACCTTTAATAATGCCTTATTTAAAATATGCCAGCTCTTGGCACAGAAGTCAGCAATCATGAAGAGGGAAAAGATTCCTGCTATGAAGAAACTTACTCACTGTTGTGGAGATAAACTCTAAACAAACAAATTGGCATAGAGTCAGTCCTTTGAGTTGGTAGTACCAACAAATGATGAAACTGAGGTGCAGAGAGTTCTATTAATTTACCCAAGATTACTGTGGTGAGTACCTGTGCAATATGTCCATGTTGGTACCAGCATATTCCACATCTGGATGTCTTCCTGTCCCTTTTATATTTGGTCACACAGAAAGTAGTGCCATGGGTTTTTAGACCACAAAATTTCCAGACTCAGCCCAGCACTACTCCTTCAAAAGGCAACTTATGCTATGCTATCAGGCCTTGGTCAAAATGGAAAGGATTACCAAGAGCTCTCAGGTCCTTCTGAGACTAGAAAATCCCAGGATCCAGGATAATCAGAAAACTACCTCAGGCAGAGCCCAATGACAGAGTAAATTCAGGACTGCACCATTCAAGGACCCCAGGATATGACACACATGCATAAATAGGTGGTAGAAGCACACATCAACACTGACCCTGATGCAATACAAGATGTAGGACCTACCCTCACTGCCTTGGCATCTGGAGGGCCTCAGATGCCCAGTGCTGTTTCATTGATGGATTAGTCAAACTGACACCATATGGAATATCTGTATATCATGGAAGTGATGAAGTAAGACATCCTTTTGTGATCACTATTTAGGATAAAGCATTCATTTCTTCAATAATACATAAAATATGACAGCATAAATATTTATATTGGTCTCATGTTTAGTAGGAAATCATTCAGTAGTCTTCTAAAATTATGAATGAAATTAGCTGTGAAGTTTTCATATGTGCATGTATTGGATCTCAAGTTTTCTATAATTAATGTCAAGGACAGGTTTGCCAAATCTGGATGATCTAATGTCTGCTTATGAGCCTTATAGATTTTGAAATCTATTACCTCTTTGATTATTAGCATGATGATTCTTGCAGTGGGTTCTGACTGATACTCCATACTGGGATATTAGCAATGGCAATGGAAAATATCTGGACCTTTGATTGGCTTGTTGAACTGCTGTGTACAGGACCCTCTGACCCACTGAGGGAGTTTAGTCACTGAGGTGAATTATTGCTTCCTCTAATATCAGAAACAGATTAAACTTACCTGTCCTTCCATTCAGATATTTAATCACTGGTGCAAAGAAATGTCAATTATTGACCTATTAAAGGCAACCACAGAACCATATTCATTTACTTTAGAAGACTCCCAAATCACAGATTTCACATATTCTCCTATCCAAAAAAATATAAGATTTCCACCACTGATATCCATAACACAGACATCATATATGAAATCATTTGCACAAACCCCTTAAACACTAATCTTCACAGAAACAAAACTAATGCAGACAAGCCCCCCAATTTCTGAATAAATGATTTACCATGATTTTTCATTGACTATATTGCCTACCATTAATTTTCTGAGAGTCCAACAAGGGTTTTTTTGCTCATCATAATATCTTTTCCCTCTCATTGCATGTTTTTACAATTATTTCTAAAATGAGTTTTCTTCAGCACGCTAAAGCATGGATTTGGACTGAATGAAAGTACACAGTATTTAAAGATGTAGGGCTTCTCTCCTATGGCATTCACTCATTATATCTAAAGAATAAATCATAAATTCAGGCAATCCCACATTGAGTACAGATATAGAATTCCTTGGATGTGATTTTTCTGATTTGCTTATCAAAGTTGTATGTGAGGATTCTTGACTTCCATTATATTTATATTGTGATTCCTCCCTTCAAAACATTTATTCAGGGCTTTGAGTCATTGAAGACATTCATATGGATTTTCCCTATTATGAATTTCCTTATATTAACTGAAGTAGTATGGATGACTACAGGAACTTCAATATTGATTATAGCTTTTTCAGAATTTAAGATCTCTGGTGTATTTAAAGGTTATATCTATGGCTCATGTCTCTTCCATATACAAAATCTTTCATATACAAAATGGGTTCTTTCATTTCTTCTAAGGTCAGAATATTTATTGATGGCTTTCTCACATTGATATCATTGATAGGGATTCCCAATATTTGGAGTATTCTCATGGTGTCTAAAGTTAGAAAAAATAAGGTTTAATGATATAGATGATATTCTCATGGTTTCTGTCTAGCATGCATTCTCTCATGTTGATTGAGGGAAGAACAAGGAGTGAAAGATTTCTCACATAGAAGATATTTGTGGCAGTTTGATATTACTAATGGATTCAAAAAAGGAGATATTGACTATTTTTTTAAACTGGTCTGTTTCTCTGGGTGTAATATACTTCATGTTAGATTCAGCTGAGATACCTTTGATTAAATTATGTTGATTAGGGCTTTGATTCAACCATGTCATTAGGGCATGCAAGGTTGAGTATCCACCCCCATGGTAGCCTATATAAATGGATGCTCAACCAAGAACACACAGAAGTAGATAAACAGAGATGAACACAGAGCAAGAGAGACAACTCATTTGACATGGCAGAGGCTGCAGGAAGAGGGATGAGCCTGAAAGTCCACAGCTGACCTTGTGAAGAGTACAGAGCAGCTGAGGCTGGAAAGAAACAAGCCCCAGAGAAAGAGAGATGAGCCTTATGGTAGCCTACAGCTGAGATCAGAAGAAGCTGGGACCACAGAGCATGAAGTGGGAAAAGGAAGTCTGAACACTCACTGATGTAGACTGCCATCTTGCTTTGCCTTGTGGCAACAGAGTTTTGTAAGGAAGTAATCTTAAGTTGGATTCTTTAGGGCTTTGTGACTGTAAGCTTCTACCACAAATAAATACCCTTTACAAAAGCAAACAGATTTCTGGTACTTTGCATTAGCACCCATTTGGGCTGGCTAATACAACATTCATGTGGCTTCTCTCCAATATGAGTTCTCTCCTGTTGTCAAAGGCTAGAACTTTGATTGAAAGCTTTCTCACATAGAGGACATTCATAAGGTTTTTTCCCTAGAATGAGTTCTTTCATGTTGTTTAAGGGAAGAATAAATGAAGGCTTTCCCATATACTTGACATTCATAGTGCTTCTCACCAGTGTGAGTTCATTGATGTAGGTTTAAGGGAAGAGGAAAGAAAGAACCCTTTCTCACAAAGATGGCATTCATAGGCTTTCTCCCCAGTGTGAGTTCTTTTATGTTCTCTGAGAATATTGACTGAAGGCTTTCCCACATAAATGACATTCATGAAGTTTCTCTCCAGAATTAGTTCTCTCATGTTGTTGAAGATTAGTACTTTTACTGAAAGCTTTCCCACATAGATGACATTTATATGGTTTCTCTCCTGTGTGAGTTTTCTCATGATCTATGAGATGAGACTATAGACTGAAGGCTTTCCCACATTAATGGCATTCTTGTGCTTTCTCTCCAGAGTGGGTTTTCTTATGGCATCTAAGATTAGAACATTGAAAGCTTTACCACATAGATAATGTTCACAAGGTTTCTCTTCATTCTGAGGTCTCTCATGTTCTTTAAAATAAGAATATTGACTGAAGGCTTTTCCACATAGATGACATTCATGGGGTCTCTCACCAATGTGAGTTCCATTGTATTGCCCAAGGCCAGAGTTTTGCATAAAGGCTTTAGCACTTTGATGGCATTCATATGGTTTACTTCTACTGTGAATCTGCTCACTTTAGTTGCAAGATGAATGATCACTGAGGACTTTTGCAAGAGGCTTGCTGAAATATGGTTTCTCTGTCATGTGAATTAATGCATTTTGAGTCACTGTGAGTCTGTGAAAGAAATCTTCTTGCAAATAATTATACTGAAAAGAATTCTTTTCAGTGTGGAATCTCTGCTATGGGGAAAATATGAGAGACTGTAAACATTTTGTCCATATGCATAAATCTATTTCCCTACATATGAAATTTAGATTAATCCTACAGTGATAGTCTTCAATTAAAATCTTTCCAATATTAGTTTCATATACACATTATTCTCCAAGCACAAATATTTTATGCATTATGGCAATCCAATTGCAGAGCTATATGATCAATTTTAACTTCATGATAGTATTAGTCAACCAAAGGGGTGATGATGCAAAGTACCATAATTCTGTTGGCTTTTATAAAGGATATTTATTTAGTGTAAAAGCTTACAGTTACAAGGCCCTAAGAGTCCAAGTCAAGGTTACTTCCTCACCAAAGTCTCTTACCACTTGTTGAAGCAACATGGTAGGCAATCTCTGCAAGGTTTCTTCCTTCCTCTTTCTCAGCTACAGGCTGGCATAGGGCTTGTTTCTTTCCAAGCTTTCTCAGCACTGCCAACTATCAAGCAAAAGGCTCATCTCTCTTCCCAGGGCAACAAGATCAATGTTCTCTCTTGTGCCATATCTATGCAGCTCTCTCTCTCTCTCTTTCTGTGTGTCTTCTTGAGTGAGTATTCATTTATATCAGCCCACCAAGGGGTGAGGACTCAATGCTGATTCATTCTCTACAGACATGGTCAAATAAAATATCTAATCTTAACATAATTTAATCAAAGACATGTCAGCTGAATCTAATACAATCAAAGGGTATCACACCCAGAGGAATATACCAGTTTATAAACATAATCATTCTTTTTGGAATTCATAAATAATATCAAACTGCTAAAATGATGTTTCAAATATTATGTATGTGAAAAATGTTTTTGACATCATCTTTCCATATAAACTTGTATTTGAGTTTTCTTTTCAGCTCAATTTTTCCCTAAATTCAAACTATGACAGATTTTTGTAATATTAGCTTTTATTCCCAACACTACTTTCAGTTAGTTGACTGTGCTGAATTCCTAACTTATCACATGCCCAGGTATGTATTTTGAAAACTAGGGTTCATATAATGAATTTTAACAGACATGAGTTTGGCAGTGTCTTCTGCAGAAAGTTGGATGAATATAATTTATCTCAATTCTTGTTTATTGAAGTCACTTTTCCTGCATATAATAATTGGAAGAACACTATAAATTGTTAGAGTCACATTAGGGGAAGGAAAGATGTAACTCTTCTTCTTGTGCCCATTCAGTGAGGAGCACTGTTGTTGCCCATGGACAAGTTGAAAGAAAGAGTGCAAAATCCTGTTTATTCTAAATTGGGAATAATTCTTTGATTCCATTGTGTTTGATTATTATGGTCAGAGGAGTTTCAGGAAGATGGCATCAGAGTAGCCTAGGAAGGGTTTAGCTCTATTCCAAAACAAGGGAAAAAGGGCATAAGTTGTCCAAGGGACCTGCTTTAGGGACTGGAGACAAGTAGAGTGCTGCATGAATCATCCAGGAGTGATTAGGGGCACAGAGATATAGAGGCCAAAAGGAAAACCAGAGATTGCAAGGTTAGTGGCTGGAAAAGCTGCTGATCCCCTGCCCTCAAGGTAAGCAGCCTTAGTAAATCCCAAGGCTGATGAGCAAAAGGAGAGAGGAAAGTATATATTTGTCCCTGGGAAGAGTAAGGGAGCAGTGGAGGGCTGTGTTTTGTTTCTCTTCAGTGTGTTTAACTACCACACATCAGTTTAATTCACTTGGATATAAGGTCCAGTCAGTGGGAATTGAAGGATTCATCTCCCTAGAAAGGTTTGCAAAAGAGCACAATATGCTGGCCAGCTGTGAATGTGAAGGAAGCCAAGGTTTGTCTCCTTCTTTTCTTTCCCATTCCTACAATGATATGTTCTGTGCCCCATTAGTGGCTCCTTGGCTCTGTTTTGATAACTTAGATCAATCCTCAAGGTTTAGAAAAAATTGAGCAAAAATCAAGGAAAAATGATTAAATAATACCATTAGGCAAGAAAGAAAAATTCATCAACAGATTAAAATCACCAACACAATCAAATACCAAGATAGCAAGAAAAATTACAATCCATGCTAGGAAACAGGAAGATGTGGCCCAGAGCATGGAACCAATCAAGAATATAGATGAGACACAAGATCTAAGACAACTAATCACTGATATTCACACTGATGTCTTAAATCAATGAAAGGAGTTGAAGGAAAATATAACTAAAGAGATAAACAAGATTAACAAGAAACTGTGAGCATATATAACAATTTCAAAACCTGAAAAATAAAATAACATAGTTTATAGGAAGTAAAGACAGAATGGATGAGATTAAAAACACATTAGAGGCATATAACAGTAGATTTGAATTCATAGAGGACAGAAAAAAGTGAATTAGAATACAAAGCATCTGAACTTTAAAAGTTAGAAGAATGGAAAGAAAAAAGAATGGATAAAATTGAACAGGGTCTCAGGGATTTGAATGATAATGGAAAATGTACAAACATATGTGTAATAGGTGCTCCAGAAGTAGAAGAGAAAGGAAAGGGGGCAGAAAGAATATTTGAAGAAATGACAGAAAATTTCACAACCCTTATGAAAGACATGAATATCAATATTCAAGAAGGACTACATAACCCAAACAAAATAAATCTAAATATCCATACTCTGAGTCATCTGTAATTCAGGATGCCAGCTGACAGAGATTAAGATCAGAATCCTTCTGGGCTGTACACGTGCTGGGTGGACTCTGAGCCTCAGTGTAGTTGCAGCACCTGCTCTCCAGTTCATTGGGCTTACCCAGGACAGCTGATGGGGAAGTGAGGATGGACAACCACCACACGAAGGAACTGAGAGAGTCTACAACCACGTGCAATAGAGTCCTATCCATCAGCCTTATGGGATTGAAGGTCCCTCTCAATTAGAGTTGGAGTGGGCATCACCATCCCAGAATCCTCTATATTCGGGGATAAAATATGGACTACAGTAGACTTACTATTATTCCACTATAAACTTATTGTGATTCAAGCAATGGAAGAAATAATATTATTGATGTGGAGACAGTGGCCACTGGAGGTGCTGAAATCAGGGAGAGAGAAAAATAGGTGTAATATAGGGGCATTTTCAGGACTTGGAATTGACCTGGATGACATTGTGGTGACAGATATGGGTCATTATATATCCTGCCATAGCTTACAGAATTGAGTGGGAAAGAGTGTAAACTACAATGTAAACTACAATGTAAACTATAGCCCATGCAATGATCCAAAATGTGTTCATCAATTGCAATGAATGTACCACACTAATGAAAGAAGATGTTAACATGGGGGAAAGTGGGAGGTCTGGGGAATGGGGCATATAAGAATCTTTTATATTTTTATGTAACAATATATGTAATCTAAGTAACTTTTAAAAATAAAAAAATTTTTTTTTAAAGAAAAACAAAAGCAGATTCTATGAGCAGCAATCGAAAAGAAATGCATCATTTATGAAGGAACCTCAATAAATCTAAATGCTGTTATCCCACCAGATACCATGGAAGTGAGAAGGAAGCGATATGACAAAGGAAAACTTCCAGCCAACAATTCATTAACCAGCAAAGCTGTCATTCAGAAATAAAGGTGAGCTCAAAGTCTTCACAGACAACAAAAACTGAGAGTTCATCAACAAGGGTCTAGATTTACAATAGATACTAAAGGGAGTGAGGCAGCCTGAATGGAAAAGACAAGGTCGAGAGGCTTGGAGAAGAGTGTACAAATGAAGACTTTAAACAAGGTTAACTAAAATGTTTAAAAGATCCACAATAGTAAGATATGGCAACAGAAGACCAAAGAATAAAATGGACAAAGTAATGTTGCTTTTACAGTAATAAAATTGAATGTCAATGGATTGGCCTCCACATTAAAAAGACATGGACTGACAGAATGGGTGAAAAATATGAGACATCTATTGTTGTCTACAAGACACTCATCTTAGACACAAGGAAATAATCAAGCTGAAAGTGAAAGTTTGGAAAAATATATTTCCCACAAATAGGAATCAAAAAAGTTCTTGATTAGCAATATTAAATATTAGATAAAATAAATTTTAAATGCAAAGCTGTTATAAGAGATGAAGAAGGTCACTATATATTAATAAAAGGGACAAATCACCAAGATGAAATAACAATATATAGTTTTTCAGCTACCCAAGTTGTTCCAAAATACATGAGGCACCACTTGAAAATCTGAAGGGAGAAATAGAAGTCTATACAATAATAGTTAGACACTTCAAACACCACTTTCAGCATTGGATAGAACATCTTGACAGAGAATTAAAAAAGAGTTTGAATAATATGATAAATGAACTAGACCTAATGTACAGTTATAGAATATTACATCCCAAAACAGCAGGGATACATTCTTCTAAATTGCTCAAGGAACTTTTACAAGGAAAGACTATATGTTGGGTCAAAAAGACATATCTCAATAAATTTTAAAAGGATTGAAATGATAAAATCACTTTCTCTCATGATACTGGATGAAGCTGGATATAAATGACAGAAAAATTGAAAATTCAAAAATATGTTGATAATAAACTACACACTCTTAAATAATCAGGGGGTCAAAGATAAAATTGCAAGAGAAATTGGTAAATATCTTCTGAAGAAAGTAAACAAGCATGCAATATATAAAAATTTATGGGATACAGAGACAGCAGTGCTGAGTGGGATATGTATAGACCTCAATGTTTATATTAAAAAACAAGGAAGAACTAAAACATAAGACCTGGAGGAACTGTCCCTGGAGGAACAGCAAACTAATACCAAAGCAAGCAGAAGGAAAGAAACAATAAAATATAGAGCAGAAATAAATGAAATGGATAATAAAAATCAATATAGAGAATCAACAGAACCAAAAGTTGGGTCCTCAGAAAGATCAATAAAATCAACACTTAGATGTTTAGATTGAATAACAAATGAAAAAAAGAGAAGAAGCAAATAAATAAAATGAGAAATAAGAAGGGGGAATTACCACTGACTTCACAGAGACAAAATAGATTATAAGAGAATGCTATGAACAACTGTATACCAATAAACCAGACAACATTGAGGAGATGTACAAATTCCTGGAAACATACAAACAACCTACACTGACCCTAGAAGAAATAGAAGACCTGAACAAACCAATCACAATAAAGAAATTGAAATTCATCAATCCCCCCAAATGAAAAGCAAAAGACCAGATGTCTTCAGAAGTGAATTCTACCAATCAGATAAAAAAGATCTAATATCAATCTTGCTCAAAACCTTCAAAAAGTTGAACAGGAGGAAATGCTACCAAAATCATTCTATGAAGCCATAGCCCTAATACCAAAGGAAAATAAAAATATTATGAAAGAAATAATATTATAGACCAATTTCTCTAATGAATATAAATGCAAAACTCCTTAGCAAAATATTTGTTAAAAGAGTCCAGAAGCACATTAAAATAATTATACACCATGATCAAGTGGGTTTTATATTAGATATGCAAGGGTGGTTCAACACTAGAAAATCTATCAATGTAATACACCATACTAATAAATTGAAGAAAAATCACGTGATCATCTCCATAGATGCAGGAAAGGCATTTGACAAAATACAGCATCTTCTCTTGATTAAAAAAAAAAAATCCAAAAAATAAGAGTGGAAGGAAAATTTCTCAATAGGATAAAGTACATATATGAAAAACCTACATTTACCATTGTACTCAATGTTGAAAGACTGAAAGCTTTCCCACTGAAATAGCAATACAAGGATGATCACTGTCTCGACTGTTATTTAATATCGTGCTAAACTTTCCTGGGTCCCTGAAGGGATTCTAGAATCGAGGGGAACTCATGATTATGAGCACCAGGGGCAGAAGTGACCAGAAAACCTCAGGGAGAAGTGTCTAGTTGGAGTCCCCACCCCCCAAACTGTCCCCGAATTGCCAGTACAATTAAGCAAGAAATAGAAATAAAAGCCACCCAAATATGAAAGGAAAGGAAAAAGTAAAACTTGCTATTTTCTGTTGATATGATCCTACACCAAGAAAATACTGAAAATTATAGAACAAAACTACACAAACTAATAGATGACTTCAGCAGAGTGGTGGGAAACAAGATTAATATGCCCGTATTAACAGTGTTTCTATACACTACTAATGAGAAAATGAGGAGGAATTCAGAAACATATATTCATTTAGGTCTTCTTTGTTTCATTTCAGCAATGTTTTGTAGTTTTCTGAATACAGATCATTTATGTCCTTCCTTACATTTATACCTAGATATTTGATTTTTACTCACTATTTTAAATAGAAGGACATTTGCATTCATGGATTGGAAGACTAAATATCATTAAGATGTCAATTCTACCCAAATTATTTTACAGTTTTAACACAACCCTGATAAAAATTCCAACAGCCTTTTGGTAAAATTGGAAAATAAAATTATCAAATTTATCTGGAAGTGTAAAGGACAACTAATAGTTAAAAAAAAATCCCTTTAAAAAGAAAGAAGATGGAAAACTCTCACGTCCAGAGCTTAAAGCAAATGACTTTGCTATAATGGTGAAAACAATATGGTTCTGACATACACATCGATTGAACAATGGAATTTAACTGAGAGCTCAGAAATAGATCCACACATTTATGGTCAGCTGATTTTGGCAAGGCTGTCTAACCTACCTAGCTGGGTCAGAACAGTATATTCAACAACAAATGTGGCTCAGTAAACTTGATATCCATATCTATAAGAAAGAAAGAAGACCCGTCTCTCCCATCTCACACAGAAATTAACCCAAAATGGATCAATGTCTAAATTATAAATGATATAACAATAAAACACTTAGAAGAAAATGTAGGCAAACATCCTCAAGATATTTTTTAGGTAAACGTTTCTCAAATCTTTCACCAAATCATGAGCAATGAAAGGAAAAAAATAGAGAAATGGAAAATCCTCAAAATTAAACACTTTTGTGCTTCAAATTATTTTGTTGAGAAGGGTAAAAGGAATTCTACTCAATGGGAGAAAGTACTTAGAAACCAAATATACATTAAGGGTTTTATTATCATGTTATATACAGAGACCACTCAATGACAAAAAGACATGGAACACAAATTAAAAATGGGCAAAATATTTGAATAGAGATTTTTGCAAAGAGGAAATACTAATGGCCTAAAAGCACATGAAAATATGCTCAAGAGCACTAGCTATTAGGGAAATGCAGATCAAAACTACAATGAGATATAATTTCACAGTTTACATAATGGCCATTATTTAAATAAAAAAATTACAAGTCCTGGAGAAGATATGGAGAAATGGGAAAAATCCTTCTCTGTTGGTGTAATGCAAAATGGTGCAGCCTCTGTAGAAGACAGTTTGGCATTTCCTCAGGAGGCTAATTATAGAACTGCCTTATGACCCAGCAATCACATTGCTGAGAATACATCCACAAAAATGGCAGGCAGGGATGTGAAAAGATGTTTGCACACCAATGTTCACAGCAGTATTGTTCACAATTGCTAAAAGATGGAAACAACCTAATTGCCTGTCAACCAATGAATGGATAAACAAATGTGGTATATGCCTATGATGGAATACTGTTCAGATGTAATGAGAAATAAACTGGGGAAGCACATGAGAACATGGATGAACCTTGAGAATATGATCTTGGTTGAAATAAGCTAGAAACAATGGATGAATTTTTTATGGTCTCACTGATATTAACTAAATATTATGAGGAAACTTATGGAGTCAAACTGTAGAATATAGATTAATAGGAGACCGAATGTGGAATGAGAATGGGGAGCTGATCTTGTTTAGTAAATTCAATTGTAAATCAGTGGAAATGGATATAGTTTATGCTAACACTTTAAAAAATGCATATATAAAAACTAACACTGCTGATTGTAAATGTGACTGTGGCTGAAAGGCATATTCTAGGGTGGTTAATGTCAATTGAATGACAGCCAGAATATAATCTATGGAGTAATTAGTATAGTGGTTTTTCTTATTAGATGATGATTGTGGTTAATAATAGAAATAGAAAAATATTCCTCTTTACCAGATGGCAAGTATATGTTGATACATGGGAAACACAGCTAATGTAATTAAATAGAATATAGTTAACAGCAATAATGTAATATTTTTGTAGCAAAGGCAAAGAAGGTAGTATATCAATGCTAAAGTCAAACAAAGAACACGGAGTTTAATGTTTTGAGTATGAATATGATCAAGATTTTTTCTTCATTTTCTTCCTTAAGAAGGAGACCTCAACTCTGTACTCATTTATTTACCTTTGTTAACCCTGGAGAAACAATTGATTAGTTTTTAGGACTAATTATATGGACCTGGACAGAATTTTTAAAGTAATGCTTCCATAATTTATGTTGACTTTTGTCAGATATTTTATTTTTTGAAGTTGAAATAAAGTTTACTATTTTTTAAAAGAAAACAAAAATAATCCAATAAACATAAACCCCACCAGAAATACCTAAATTTTATGTGGAACAGAATATATGTGATTTTCCACTTCAATGTTGTGAAGCCTCAACATGGCCCTTAGAACAAAATACTTATTTCAAAATCATCACTTAATTATCCATTCAAAAAATATTCATTGAGTTCTCAACCATGCCCTGTGTGTGGGAAATTGAGATTCAAGAAAGACATTAAGTTGTGGTAAAGATTAAAGATTAGGGTGTAATAGATGTAAGTGAAAAGTTAGGAAACAAATTTTAATTCAGCAGTTTTATGTGTCATAAAATAATATAAAATAATATAAATGTGTTGAAACATAAAATATAAAAATATTATACAACCGAATATAAATATTGTACAAAAATATAGAGCAGCTGACCTAGATACTTGAATAAATAGATGATTTATGATAGACATATAAGGAGTTAGTAGATAGGTTAGACAGATGGTAGATAGATAGAGATAGATAAATATAGATGATTGTTAAATTTTGAGAGATGCACCCAAATAAGACCAGAGGATTGTATTCTCCAGTATCACTTCTCTAAACAGTTTCTTTGGGAAGTGTCTAGCTGGAGCCACTCTTTCTGTGTGAAACCTACAACCACATCTTTGAAGGCCACTAATTCCTAAAACATTACAAAAATTGGGGTTCACACAGGGTCATATTTTCCAATGTCCTAAGTGTGTTGCACAAAATGATAGCACTGAGCAATTGTAAAATGTGTATATTAAGTTTAATATGTGTGTGGAATTCCAGTCAGATCACTCGCAATGCTGAACTGCTATCAGCCTTTCAGATACACTCAAAGACAAATATACATTCTGGATACATAAATCTCCATTGTAAAGTAATATCCCATGACATGTGGTGTGATAGACACCTGGAAATTTCCCAATAAAGTTGTGACTATTACTTCCTGCTGCTGATTTTAAAATTTGCAATTGAGCTTTCATAACTAAAACACTTTCTTCCACCAATATCAAGTAATTCTATAGACTCATATTAAGAGAAGCACTATCCATGATATATTACTTTTAAGCAATGAGTATGGTAAGATTATTCTGCTATATAGATGACCTCATTTTCCTCTCATACTGTTGTACTGAAAGATGGTCCTAGCCTAACCATTCCTATGGTAGGAGACATCCTTTTCTCAACTTTTTTCCTGGGCTTACAAACTCAAATTTTCACTGTCTCTCTTATATCTTCACCTCATCTGTCTGTTCAATATTAAAAAAAAAGCCCTTTGTTGCTGCTGGTCTCTCCAAATCTTCAAATATTTTCAGAGAGGCATACATTTTATTCTACCAAATATATGTCCCCTAAACACACAGCTGAAATTAAGGAAACATGCTTCCTATTTTTGCATCCAGTTATAAATTTTTGCATCCAGCTATAAATTTGAATAAAGTTAATTTACAAAATTTGATGTTGGACAATTGGGGAATACAGTGGTAAAGAGAACTTTAGTTTTTTTAAATATTTTAAGATATATTCTATTCCATAAAACTTTAAGAAAATTAAAATTGAGAAATGTAAAAAAACTTATTCCTCACTTCCTTCTATTTATTAACTTTCTCTTGTACTTCCAGAAACAAAGCACAGCCCTACACCCCAGCACCTGTAACACTGGATTGATTGAATGTACCTGATGAAACCTCAACTTTCCTTCTTATTTAAACTTCTGCTCTTACTAATCTCTATCACCTCTGTTCCCTGCATGCATAAGCCAGTTTTAGACACTAACATGATCTGTGAGTGCATTAATTCTCCAATGAGGCCATGGCCTTGGTAATAAAAAGAAAACATATCATATCTTCCCAGAAAATAGATAGACTTCATGGAATCTGGAAAAAATTGTGATGGCTGCAAGGAGATTATTTACTGATCAGTCCTTAATGAAGCATAATTGTCCTAGAGACCTGTATAAACTTAATTGAAGCTCAGAACTTTTAATACCTCCTGAATTCACTTGGATTATCCAGGCCCATCATAGAAACCTGATCATCTGCTGGCACAGAGGTGTGAGTTCAGTTAAAGAAGAATTCCCTACCCCTCTGTGGTTGCATTGCAAATAGCTCAGCTGGCCACCGTCTTCTACTAACAACCAGACAAGGGGTAGACACACCAAGCTGAGAATGGAGATAGAAGCCATCAGGCACAAGTCTTGGCCACAATTCACAAACCCACCTGCCATGAACCCAAACACTTCAACTGGTTGTAACCTCACCCCAATCAATGAGAACATGAAGTTTGCTCCAAGACAAATAGGCAGAGGAATTGCTTCTACTAGGGTCAAAAGTTCACAGGTCTTGGCTACTCTGGCAAATAAAGATGATACAAATATCTTCATTGTACATTGTATGTAGTACAGATAATATGATCCCAAATATCAACTTTCACTTCAACTAATGTTTACCTACTAGTGTAATCCATGCATATTTATTCATTTCAGCATATACTTCCTGAGAACAACATTTCTGATGTCACTGTGAGTATTGATACACTCTGTCAATAAATATTAATTTACCACATCTACCCTCATAGGATGTGACTCTAATTACCTGTGTTGTTCATTACTACATCTGACACAACACATTATGAAGCTATTGCTTTAGGTCTAAATGCAGAGTCATGAATCCTAGTGGTATACAATATATCTGACAAACTGACTATCTTAATTGAATCATTCTTCCACATTCTGTAATCACAAGTCCAATAGTTTTGAATATCACATATTCTCACATTTCACATTACTTCTACCATTTTTGGATTACCTCATAATAATCAGATGAATGCTATATTTAGACAAATAGTCTCAGTTTAGCACCATAATCTCTATAATTATTCCTGTATTCATGCCCATTAGATAATCCTTTTTTCTTATTGAAGGGTCACATTACACATGATTAATTTGAATATCTCCAATTGAAATCTTGTCTTTCCTCTTTCTTCAGCAATCATTTTTAAAGTAAAATTGAAATATTTACCAGCAACCTTTCCCTCTTATCAAAATCAATCACCTCATCATATTAACTCATTATTTCTCACCTATTTGAAAGAAAATGTCCCTTATACCTGTTTCTTTTCTTGTGCCTGATCCCCTTTACCTCCTTTCACAGTCAAAGTGCCTAAGCACTTTCCCCCTTTCCTCACACTGCTTCAAGTGTTTGTTACTAAAATCACTGACTTAAATAAATCACGCTACCCTCTTGAATGATCTCCCCATGAATAAATCCAGGGAATGTATCTGAGTCTATAACTTGGAAACAAAGAAAAATTGGACCTTTTAGGAAGTTTATTTTTCCTAGACTTCTATGATATCTCAGTCCCCTGAGTGTATTCATGCTATTTAGTCACACCTTCCTCTTATGTGCTGCATTGCACTCCTCAAACAATATTATTAGAACATCTCAAGACTCAAACATCGCCCCTTTCTCTCCCATTTCTATACAATCTCATGACAATCTCACACATTTATTCAATTGCTTCAATGTATTCCATCGTTGGCTCTATTCATAGACAGAGGCAAAAAGTTAAATTTAACTAAGACATTTTCCCCATAGCCCACTCCTGGAAATATAAAAACTTCTTCACAAGGGGTTACTCTCTGATTAACTTGTATGTCAACTGAGATAAATACAATCAAGTTATGTCATTTTAACAAAATATTTTCCTTCAACTTTTATACATTTCAGTTATGACTCCACCAGATGTCTAAGTATTTAATTTTAAATCACCACTCAGAACCTCACAAATACATTTAAGCCTCACTATTACCTCAGCACTGACCATTATAATCATCCTTCATTTCTACCACAATCCACTCAAACCCTTTCCCACATCATACTTGTGTTCCTACTAGTCATTTCCTCAGAGATCCTTTCACTAAACTTCAATGTAAGGTAACCTTTGCCCTTCCTGTAGCCTTTAGTACAAGTGTATTATTCTTTCAATACATTCATTGAATTTTTCATTATGCATTTCTTTGTTCATTTGTCTGTCTCTCTCTCTTCTAATTGCATAAAACTCTTCCCTGAATGGTAATATTAGGTGATATTCCCTTTGAAAATTACTAAAGAGTCATAAATCCAGAGAAATTTTATTTCCACAATAACAAACTGACCTCATATGGCCTAGGCTCAACTACCTGCCATCAAATTAAATACATTCTGATTTTTAAAAATTCATTTAAAAATAAATGAGGACTCTTCTGCCTGTTAAAATTCTCTCTTACCAGAACCCATAAAAACTGAGAAATCAAGGATGCAACCTTAGTGAGCCTGCTTTCACCACACTCTGTGGTTCAGAGCTTCTTTTTCTCTGTAAAAAA
>JAQZBX010047960.1:0-20334 GCA_029593785.1 Cabassous unicinctus | reverse complement strand
ATCATGGGCCTTTCTTTGGACTCTGTGCTCCTGAGAGTGACAGAGTTGGATTCAAATATGTCTTCCCTGCACATGGTCCATCTGTCACATCAATTCAAACCTATTTGTGGTGCTGGAGTTTGCAGGTGTACTTCCCAAGACTGGATTCTTTGGGCTATCCATATGCCAGCTGGGCCCAGAATCTCAGTAGATCTCCAACTCCTACTCTACAGCTCAATGTACTCATCCAGGACACCTGGTGGGGAGATGATGATGACAATGGCCATCCCAGGGAATGGAAAGAGTCTGCAGCTGCAGGCAGGATAATCCCATTCATCTTATCCATGGGATATAAGCCCCCTCTCACTTGGAGGTGGAGTGGACATCACCATTCCAGACTCCTCAGGATTGGGAGAAGAGCTATGGACTAGAGTGGACTTACTGTTATTCTGTTATAGATATATTGTGATTCAAGCAATGGAAGAAATTACAACTTTAATGTGGAGCCAGTGGCTAGTGGATGCTTTGGGGGCATGGAGAGGGAAAAGCAGTTGTAATACAGGGGCTTTTTGGGGACTTGAGAATTATCCTGAGAGACATTCCAACGACAGATATAGGCCATTTTATATCAGCATATAACATGCAGAACTGTGTGGGAGAGTGTGGTCTACAATGTGAACTATGGTCACATTGGTCCATGCAAAGCCCCAGGATGTGTATATTCATTGCAGATTTTGTGCCACACTAATGAAAGATGTTTATGTGGGAGGGTGTAGGAGGTGTGGGAGGTGGGTCATATGGGAATCCCTATAATTTTTGTGTAACATTTATGTAATCTAAGTATCTTTTAAAAATAAAAAAAAAATTAATAAAAAAAATTATACAGTACTCCTGTTTTAAATAATAGAAAAAGATTTATTATGGATGATAGTGATGGTAACAAAACATTGTGAATGTAATTACCAGCAATGAAATAAATATTTGAAAGTCATTAAAAGGAGGAATTATTAGATGATATATATGGTAACAGAA
Organism: Cabassous unicinctus; assembly: GCA_029593785.1. Lineage (NCBI taxonomy): Eukaryota > Metazoa > Chordata > Mammalia > Cingulata > Chlamyphoridae > Cabassous > Cabassous unicinctus. The sequence goes on along the minus strand of JAQZBX010047960.1, from coordinate 19,323 downwards.
TAAATTTTAAAAAAAAATTCTGATCATACACGATTCCCTAACTCCTTTGAAATTTTGATACATTTTAAAATATAAAAATTAAAGTATATATAAAATATGTTTTTCATTCAAACCAAAGTAAAATGTTTGACATTTTGCTACAGTTTTTAAATAAAAACAAATACTGCATTCATAAACAGAGAAGACATATGCATATACCACATGAGAGATTAGTTTTAAAAGTTTTTAATGAAAAATAAATACTTATCAAAGACATCTATAATTACAAAACAGTGAAATTGCTGTAAAAATAACTTCTAGGCAATATTGACTTCAGAGCAAAAATATGTCATAATACAGCAATTTATATGGACATTATGCATGAGAAGCTAAATTTTTCTTATGTATTCAGGTTCTTCAGGCAATTAATGCATATTTTAATATTTGTATATATTTATTGAACAGTGATGATCTACTGAAAAGTTGTGAAAATTTTTTCTAAAACAGTATTTTAACTTTATTTTAATTTTTAAAATGATTTAGGAAAATGGGCAATTATAATTCTACAAAGAAAAGCTTAACATAAATTAAATGATTGCAAATCACTTGAATGTAAAAGAATATAATTAGCAAACAAAGCTAATATTTAAATAAAAATAGTAAAATACTTGGAAAATGAAGGAACATTCTTTCTTAAATATTTATTGAACAGCACAAAGAAATAAAAACTGCATTTTCAGATTATGAAGATGAATATTTAAAGGAAATTTTAGCAAACTATCTGATAAAATTTATGGAAGGTCACCAAATTTGACCTTACTCTATTAAAAATGTTAAAACAAAAGAGCAAATAATTTAATTGAATTTGTTTCTATTTAAAGGATGTAACAAACTTGTAGAAATCAGGACAAAGGATATGATTTTTTAAATTGTACAAAAATTGAACAAAGAAACAGTAATTACTGAACCTAGTTGACAATCATGGAACCGTAGGGTTTTCAAATCAAATCATCAGCTGGTAGACACAAAGAGATATTACTATATACATATAATAAATCTCATTAATATACAAAACTTCAGGTCTTAAAACATAGCTAGATGATATTCCTGATTTCATTCATGCACCAGGAAAACATTTATAATCCAAATTTAAATAACAAAGGAATGATTGAAGTTTATAATGATGAATGGAGCCAAAAGCTGCAAAAGAGGAAAAGAAAATGGCTAAAATTGTGTATATTTATGTAATATGTACGTGCACATACCTAAGATTAGTCTAGAAGACCATGAATAAAACTATTCAAACTGTTTAGTATGATTGTATTTTTTTAAGAATTTAAAATATATTCAAATTATCTTCAATGTTCACAAGTACTCTTTTCTATAATTTAATTCTTTTACAAGATTATAGTTTGCTCTAAGATCAAATAGCGTAGTGCTGACTTGCCTTTTTAGCTCTTCATTTATTTATGAGTAAGATTAACCAAAAGTATTTGTAAAATACCAGTGAAAATATTCATAATAAAAGCTACTGTGCACTCAAAATTTTTGAATAATATAAGTATTATGATGATAGTGGCCAAAATTTATTAGAATGATGTTAAATACGTTTGTGCATCAACTGCTATAATCTTTACAATAACTAGGAATTTAGAATTATTATTTTTCTTGTTAAATTTAGTATCATATATTTAAATTTCCAGTGACTTACCTAAGGCAAATTTGGAATTTACACCCTCGATTGTACAGTTCAAAGCAGCACACATTACAACTGTGCTTTATTTGTTTTCTAGAGAATAAATGGAATGTCTTCTGAAAACACTATCCATAATAAAATTCTTGAACAAGAATGGGGACATCTATTATACAGATTGAAAGATGCCACATATTATATTTTTGCGCATTAGTTGCCCTAAAAACTGCATATATTTAAACCACAACTTTAACACATATTTGATGTCTTCCAATTACCATGCAGATTTCTGAAAATATATTCCGGGAAATGTTCAAGATCATATTGGGCAAGTGAGGATATCTCTAAAGAAATGCCAGCTAATTAAAGGCCACTTGTGTATTTAAAGTGAACAAGTAAAAACCCAAATATGAAAGAAAGAAGAGATGACTTAAATATTCAGTATTGCTGTCATTTCACTTGCTTGGAGCCCACTCTCTTCTGCATTACTCTATTGAGAACACTTTCCACATCTTTGTTCCTGAAACTATAAATGAGTGGATTCAGCATGGGGACCACCATAGCATAAAACACAGAGGCCACTTGACCTTTCCCAAGAAGTAGGAATTCTTTGGTTTTAAATAAGTAAACATCGCAGTGCCAAAAAAGATGGTGAGTCCCAGAAGGTGGGAAGCACAAGTAGAGAAGGCTTTGCACTTTCCTGAAGGAGAATTAATTTTCAGGATATTAGACAGAATTGATACATAGGAAGCAGAGATTATAATGAGATATAATTACATTTAAACCAGAAAAAATGAATATCTTGATCTTGGTGTCATGAATGTCAGAGTAGGAAAGGGCTAAAATTGAGGTTAAATCACAGAAAAAGTGATAGATTACACTGGATTTGCAGAAATGCAAACTGTTCATGTAAAGAACAATGACTCATGAATCAGTAAAACCAAACACATATGATTCAGTGATGAGGGCACAGAATAATCCCATAGACACATAACAACTGGGTAGTGTAGAGGTTTGCAGATAGCTGCATAGTGTTCACAGGCCATTGAAGAGAGAAAGGAAATGTGTGACAACAAATAGACAAGAAATACATCTGGATGAAGCAGCCCATGAATGAAATATACTTGGTGGAAGTCAGTATGTTCTCTAAGGTTTTAGGGTTGATTACCTTTGAGTACCAGAGGTCAAGGAATGACAGGTGACTGAGGAAAAACTACTTGGTTGTGTGATGCTGGAAATCAAGGTGAGTAATTAGTATCACCCCTGCATTCCCTACCACGGTAATCAGGTATATCAGGAGAAACAGCATAAATAGGATGTGCTGGATCTCCTCAGATTCTGTTAACCCCAAATTGATGAAATCAGGCACATTGTGTTATTCCTAATTCCCATAGGGTTCAACTGCTGTAAACTGTTGAGAAATCACAGGTGATAAGTATAAATGACTTCAAAATGTTATCTGTTATTATAAATGATCTGGCATTTAAAAAAATAGTGATTCTAGAAATTCATAATAAAGAGTTTTCAAAATAAAACTTCAAAGAATCGAAGTATGATTGCAAACTGTAAATTAGCTGTGAGTCATTATTTGATATTATGTGATTGGGGTCCACATATATTGCATAATTAAAATGTACTTGACTGTGAGATTTTCTGATCTTTACTTCTAAGATACAGTTTAGAGGCCTGCTGCCCTGCCCACACAGGGAAGTCAGCACTATCATTTCCTGCTGTTGTCAGCAGGAACATTCTTGCTCTGCACTGTTACTCAGTTGGGGTTTTCTATCTCTCTATTATCTCCTGCACAGCCCAAAACTTTCTAAGCCCCTGCACGTACACACTGATCTTGTGCTTTGTGAAAAGAGATTAAAAACCCGGATGGGAGTCAGCAAAGGAGGATAGCTCCTTTAGCTGTTCTCCCCCTTGCCTTTCTCAACCTCAGTGTTCAGAGTAGTTCTTTGTGCTGTCACGGGATCTGCTGGACAGGTCCCTGCAAGACTTTGCAGGATGGATTCCTGCACTTGACACTATAATAAATACCTCCTTTCATTTAACTATTCATTCAGATGAAAGAATCCTACCTTAGGTATCACTGTTTTACAAATATCTCAGACGATAAAAGATGCACATACTGTTAACTTATCAAGAGTCACAACCACTAAGTTTTATTGGCGCTGTGATTCTATCAAGATCATGTCAGTCCAAAGATCATGCTTTTAACACTATATTCCTTTTCAAAATTAATCAGAAAAATTGAAAAAGCATTAAATATATAGCAATGATAAATTTATGCATCATTTACTTTTTTAATCCAATATTATTTAATTAAAATGACAGATCAAAATATAAAATCTTAGGTTAGAAGTATTAATATTATAGAACACACTCCACTGTTAATTTTCATATACTATATTTTGAAGTGAATATTTAAAATCAAATTAATTCTAAAAATTATACTTTCAATATATATACCTTGCATGAAAACTCTGATTCCATCAATTCTACATTTCCATTTCTTCAAATCCTGTGATTACTTAAGTAAGGCCTGTATGATATATCTATATATGCATATGCATATTTTTCTAATAATATCCCAAAATTATTTTAGATAAACTGAAACACTTTAGGAGTAGGACCTTCCATGAGCTAAAGTTGGTGAAAACCTACCTCCAGCTATATCTTTCTAGAAATGTGTTACCTCAGTTTTACTCATAAATAAAATATGTAAATTATTTAAAGAACCTGAATTATGATATAATATATAATTTTCTAAGATAACATACATTTTAATTTTTTGTTTCTGCTTTGTTCTGAAGTAAAATTTCCATTTTATTCTGGGGTAAAATATATCAGCCTAAAAATTTTGTTCAGGTCCTGGTCAAATAAAAAGTTCTCCTTGAAATTATGTCTTATAAGTATACCAAGGAGTAGACGAGTAGATGAAACTTGCATTAAGATAGAGTAACTAGTCTATAGGATTAAAAATGCTTATAAAAGATTATCAGAAATTACAGGTTGTAGGAAGTGTGTAAAAGAATTTTCTAAACAGAGATTTCAATGTAAGTAGCTGATTCTGGGAAACTATTATTAAGTAAAAATCTATAAATTGATATTGATAACAAAAAATAATTTCATTGCAGAAAACCCTGTTGGAATCCATCTCATTCTGTTATGACCTATGCTAACTAAGATTGGTTTACCTAATGGTGTACTGCTACAAAACTAAAATTTGACTTTCTATATTAAAGTAACACAGTTTTCTTAACTGGCTGGTCTTTTTTGAGTGGAAGGATATAAAAGTCCTTTAAAGACAATTTATATTGTATATAAAAGAATCTGTGCCTTATCAGAATGGCCTCATTATATCTTTAATGGTTTTAAAAAATATAGAGCCACTGCTACTTTGGAAGTTAAATCTTTTCCAAACTATTCTGCTAACTTATTTGATCACTGTGATAAATAAAAGCTCATTTAAATATAATGTTCAGACCTGAAAATTTTTTAATATTCTAATAAAACTCTTTAAGGATATCTTTAATTTCAGTCTTTTAAAAAATTTATTCTTTCAACACGTAAAAAGTGAGGTGCTTAAATATATAGATGTATGAAAATTAACATTACCAATATATTTATATTTTAATACACAATGGAAAATATATTCCCAAACTGAAAAGTATAATACCTGTGTAAACGATGGATAAGTTTAAGTGGTATGTTATTTTGACAATGTTTTAATTTTAGTCATATTTATTCTGATTAGAATTTTTATCAAGGTGTTAAACTTCTGTTTAAAAAAACAAAAACTGGTTTTTAATAAAATACTGTACAAAATCACAGTATTTATTTCTTGAGAATAATGCAAATGTATAGACTTACATTTAGTGCAGACGAAAATCATTTAATGATTGCAAAGATCCATATTACATTTGCCACATTGACTTTTTAAAGAATCACCCTCATTGTTAGGGACAGGATTTAATGTTTCAATAAGCATGTGATTATATTAAGGTAGTGATAGTAATGGTAATAGGAACATAATCTTTTCCTTTGGATCTCTTAGGTTCTCATTAAATTTACTAGAAAAATAGTGTTCTTCATGTAGTGCTGAAATTTCTTTGTGGTGAACAGTAACTTTCTACAACAGAAAATATGAATTAGAAATTAAATCTGTAATCTACTAGATATTTGGGGACTGTATAAAATTCTTAAAGGCTTTTCCATTCTTCACTGTCTCTATTCTATCCTAATACTGATCTGCATGATGATGTTGTTGATTATAGTATTAGTCATTCTTAGAAAAATGTGATGTTATGAAAGCAACAAAACTCCTCAGTTACACTGTTTGATCTGATGCTTCTCTAAATGTGCATGCAGTCACCTCAGCTTCAACAAAAAGGCACTTTAAAGGAAAAGTAAGCCAAGGGCCTGTAAGTTACATTATGCCTGTTAATTAACAATCTTGGTAAAAGTGTAAATTTAAGTGGAACGAAACTCTTACTATGGTTTGTGGTTAGTGTTCTCTAGAAACAGCTTTATTTAAAGTGTTCTTAAGTACTGTGAAGTTCTCAAATAGAGGGATAAAAGTCCCTTTAGAACATAGGCAGTGCCTAAAAAAGGAAGATGGACCAATATGTCAAGCCCTCAATATTAATGCATGTAACTATGAAGCTTATTCTGCAAAAATTGCCACCTAGTAGTTATCATGGGTTCTGAGGGGAAGGGAGAGAAGAATGGATGCAGCTTGGGACATTTTTAGGGCATTAGAGTTGTTCTGCATGATCTTGCAATGACAGGTACAGGCCTTTATGCACTTTGTTAGAACTTATAAAAGTGTACAGTACAGAATGTGAACCATTATGTAAACCATTGACCATGGTTAGTAGCAAAGCTTCAATATTTGTTCACCAATTTTAATAACTGTAACACTCTCATGTTAGATGTTATTAATAAGAGATAATGTGAGAGAGGATGGGGGTGGGTATACAGGAATCCTCTATATTTTCTTTTACTTAAAGCCTCTTTGAAAATAAAGTGAAAAAAATAAAACACTGGGGGAACATACAGAATAAATTGTCACTGCACATAAAAGATAATAGATATTACGGGAATGAAAGACACAATGCAAATTTTTTTATTTTCTATAGTTTAAAACTATTTAGAAATGTATTTGTTTTTATTTTTTATATTAAATAAAAATGTTTATTTATTGGATTTGTTTTGGGGCAGGTTTTGGAATGCAAAAGAGTTTCAAATGTGGCAGGGGATGATTACAGGTACGGGATGTCCAATGGTGTGGGTATCTGTGGGGAAGGTGCACCTGGAATATGAATGTGTTCAAGTGGTCATAGGGTGGAATATGACTGTGTTCAAGTGGACATAGGGTGGAATATGAATGTGTTCAAGAGGTCATAGGGTGGGATATGAATGTGTACAAGTGATCATAAGGTGTTGTCTCAGAGGGTGGAGACCCACACAATAACTGAAGGAATATTGAATTACCATCCTGGGGAGTTCTGCTACATTCTCTAATAAACTGACAAGAATCCCTATAGTACATGGGCAGTGTATAACAAAGGAGGAGAGACCAATTAGTCAGGCCCTTGCTATTGATATTTGTACTTATGAATCTTGTTCTTGTGAAATTGAAACTTAGCCTGGTATTTTATAATGCCTAAGAGTTACCTCCTGAAAGCTTCCTTGTTGCTCTAATGTGGCCTCTCTCTAAGCCAAACTCAGCATATAAATTCAGCACCTATCTGCCCCATGGGATCTAAGCCTCCTCTTAATTAGAAACAGAGTGGCCATCACCATCCCGAAATATTCAAGATTGAGGAATAAACAAACACAAGGGGGAAATGCAACTATGGACTAAAGTAGACATGATTATTCTAGTAATGGAAGAACTTATAGCATTAAAATAAATGCAGTGGCCACCATAGGCTCTGAGGGGAGGGACAGGGAAAAAGAGTTATGACATGTGGCACTTTTTAGGACATTGGAATTGTCCTGCATGACATTACAATGATGAATACAGACCATTATATATTTTATTGAAACCTATACACTTGTGTGGTGCAAAGTGTAAATTATAATGTAAATTATAGGCCAGGTTAGTATCAATTCTTCAAGATGTGTTCATCAATTGTAACAAATTATTGGGGAAAAGTATGGGAGGGGAAGCAGGTGAGGTATATGGGAATCTTCTATATTTTCGATGTAACATTTATGTAATCTAAAATGTCTTTAATATAATAAAAAATGAATATAAAAAAATTCTCTTAAGGAAATTAGGGCCTAGATTGTAATCTCTTGCAGCCATCATATTTATACTTGAGCTCTGCTCTCTCCTTGTTATTTCTAAGTCCTAAGATGCTTTAATTTTTGTGTATAACCTTATAGCTCCCTCGTATTTTTAAGGGCCTATATGACACTTGGAACTCAGAGCTAACATTAGCCAGGTCTAAAGGTGCTGAAAAAGCAGCATCAATTCTAAAAGACCATTCCAATTAAAGAATCAGAAAGAATCAGTAGTCCATTAAAAGATAAATGGGTCTAAAGACTAAGTAAGGAGAACCAGGATACAATGAAATAGGTAAGATTATCATAATACTACTTAAAATATTTAAGTACATAATAATACTTAAATATTTCAAAACTTTAAGTACTATGGGGAACAGATAGAAGAAATTTATTTTGTCAAGACAATTCTTCAAATTTCTCTGGAGCACTATCTAATTCAACCTGACTACTCAGCTTATTTAAACTCACATGGAACCTAAAACAGTGAATGAGATTGTGATATTGTGTACAGTGTTGTTGTAATACCATGATGCATTTCAGAGTGTTTTGGCCAAAAGATAGAAAGGTATTTGAAAAGTTCTCTAAAGGACTGTGAAAATGTAGAAATAAACTTCTTCATCTGGGACAATGGAAAGTATTCAGACTGAAGAACTAGAAGTAAAAATGATGGAACACCTGAACTAAGCCTAGGAGACCTATGAGGTACCTTAAAAAATACCAATATAGGCATAATGAGAGTCCTAGAAGAAATTAAGGGGAAAGAGACAGGAGGAACATTCAAATAAGTGCAGAAAACCTCAAAATTGATGAAAGACATGAATACACTTTCATGAGTGCATCTAATACCAATCAAGATAAGCCTGACGAGGAATATGCACAGACACAACACAGTCAAACTGTAGAATGCAAGGACAAGGGAGAGTTCTGAAAGCATAAAAGTGACACGTTATGTAAGATTCTGTCCCTCTAAAATTCAGTGCCAATTTCTCATCAGAAACCATGGAGGCAATATGGCAGTGACAGGAAATATTTTGGAGTTGAAAGAAGGAGGTTGGTACATTAACACTTCCAAATTTTAACTTGTTATAAACTATAGTAATCAATACTTGTGCCTAAATAAAATTCTTATTCAGTGTTAAATTCAAAAAATGAAATTATAATTATTATTCCATACTGAAAGCCTGTAAGTGGACAATTATTGGTGTTACACCTTGGAAGTTATTTTAATATTTTCCTAATTGCTGGAGTAATTGAATTCCTAAAGCCACCCAGGTTTGTTTTAATTATAACATGCATAGATTACTCCTGGAAATATTTCTCTATGGATGATTCTCAGGGGAACAATTTTCCCATCTTTATTTTCAAATTTTGATCAATTGATTCATCATTGAATGACAATGGCATGGAATACAGAAGCCACCCATGCCTGAGTCAGAGATTGTATTGTTCCAAAGATATATCATTCATTTGTTCAACTCATGTCATTTCCAAATTCTTGTAGCTTTTTCATAGTAAATCACACTAAAACACAAAGTGAAAAGCTAAAGAAATTTCCTTCTCACACAAACATGAGGTAGTACATCAGTGGACAGAGCATTGAAATAGAAGATATTAATACTTAACTAAGAAGATTGGAATTAATATTGGACAAACTATGTTAGTAAGATATACTCTTTAAAACAATTTTAAATATAGGATGTCTGGATTAGATTGACCCTCATTGCCACAAATTATGTCCTGCAACATTTTATGATCTAATCTCTAAAAATATACAGTTGTCTTAGATTTTCATGGGTTTTGCTGAACAAAATTCAGGTATTTATTAGGATATATACTATGATTGAATTAAAATTTGCATGACTGTTCAAACTCAAAAAAACCCATTCAAATGCCTTATTAAATAATTAGCATTGTGTTGCCTTTATGGCTAAATAGTTGCTTATTTTTTGCTTTTGAAATTCTAATTTCTTGACAATGCAAATGTTTTCTATTCCCTTGGGAACACTAGTAGGATTGTTAAAAGTTATTCTGGAGAACACAATAAGAAATTATTTTTCTTTTACTATTTTAGATTTGTTTATGTTGTTGCTTGTGAATTAAATGAAATAACAACTAAATAAGTATTATCTAAGTCATAATTAAAGTAGCCATAGAAAAGAGTAATTGAATATTATGGCAAAAATGAAACAAAGTCATTGCAGTTAGACATGAAAATTATTTTTAAGAGTGAAAAGGTAGAAAGAAATGCAAGTTAGAAAGAGTGAAATAAAAATCTTTCTTGGATAGTACTATCTTTAAACAACTCAGAATTAAAGAATTACCTGAAACAGAATCCACCATTTAATTTATTAGACCATATTTAGCACTGATTGAAGGAAAGATTTAGGGAGTTATTTATTACAGTTATTTTTAACTTTTATGTATTCATCCAAAAGGAATTTTGAATCAGTCTTGAGGTCATATAATCCCCTACAAATAATCTGTAAAATATTTAAGTTTCTGATAAAAGTCTAGTTGTAGTTTTACTAATTCACATGGATCTAATTAGTTCAAGAAAATTCATCTGGATTAAAAATAATGATGGACGGAAAAGGAAGCCCCATTCAAATATTCTCCTGAGAAAAATCAGTTCAGGATTACTTAGAATAATTGCCAATATCACATAAAAATTTTTCAAAGAACTGGTGGAAATAATAAAGTCAGAGAAAAAGAGAAAATGTTCAAAAATTTGTCAGAGAAGGCAGATTTTAAACTGAATTCTATGAATAAGAAATAAAGAAAAGAAACTAAACAGATAAGAATCCCCAAACCAAATATTGTAATTACTGAATTATTTTGGTAACTTTAACACAATATAATGTTATTAAATTTTTCATTTAATTGGAAAACTGTGTTAATGACCTGATTGGGACACCCCAAAGTGACTCCTTACATTTTTTCAAAAGTGCCATGTATGGAGGAGTTGACATAAGCGTTAGCTGAAGGGAGATTGCGACAAAAGTGCTTATGTAGAGGAAGTAAAAGCAGAATTGAAAAAAACAAAAACAAAATGTGATGAATATGGTGAAATCAATCTATTATTCTTCATATGTGATTAGGGCTTACAAGAAAAATATCAGCCCTGAAACAATTCTTCCCACCAGATCATTGATGTCTGAGTCCAAAATGTTTGATGGTAAATAAAATAGAATTTTATTTTATTTTAAATAAATAAAATAAATGGTAAATAAAATAGAATTTGGAAACTGAAAGTATGTGTTAATGGCTCAGCTCTTTAAGTAAAAGTTGTGAGACTAGCTTACTGCCCAAAAGTTTACTCATCTTTAAAACAGCAATACATTTAAATGATGAAGCAGCCCAGAGAGACTAATTAAATACATAAATCAGAAAGTATATAAATAATTTTCTTTATATATTTCAAATTTGGTTATAAATGGAGACAATTGAAATTTTATCATCAAATGTATTCATTTTTAAATGCAAATAAAGGCTCACAAAATTAATATTATAAATAAATCATTAAAATATACATGTGACCAGAGCCTTCAGTCAGGTGTTACAACTTTTAGCTATAAGTAAAGAATATGATTAGTAATGTGCATGCAAGCATTTTATCTAGTTCACATCCAGTGATTCATATTATGATTAAAACAGCTATCCATGTGGATTTAATTACCTACCCACCTTTCAATTAACCTCAAAAGAGTATGTATTTAATATTCCAAAAGAAAAGTTTTAATATGTAATACCAAATCAATATTAGAACATATTGAAAAGACTCAGAAGTTATAGAGAAAGTGACTGTGATTCTTAAAGATTTTAATAATATAGCATCAACCTTTTAGTAATTAAAGTAGCTTCCATAAATATTATTTTAATAGGAAGCAGAAAACTCCAGATATCTTGGATTCAACATTAGAACTTAACAAAGTTTGCAAAGGAGAAGAGAAATAAATAAAATCTATCATTTATTGAACACTTGCAGTAGGAATGGAATTTTGTACACATTGCTTTATTTCATCTTTATCACTACTTTCTCACTATTACATCAAAGAGCTAAGACTGAATTCCAGGTCTCCTTCCATGTGCATGTATTCCCAACAGTTATATATTATTTCTTATTTTACCATGGCTTTATTTTGCAACCACTCCTTACCCCCTTATTGAGAGAAAACAAAACATGTTTCTTGAGGCAAACAGATATTTTTGAAGCCACTAAGAAAAAAGAAGGAAATTATGCATAAAAAGACTGCTATTAAGAGTCAATGAAACACTATCAATCTGAAAAGGATTCTAGATTTCATAGCTAGAAAAATAAGCTTAAAATTATTACTGTTATATTCCTTATTATAACAAAGCGCCAGAGAGCTGAAGTTTCTTGCCATCTATTGTTAAATTTTCACAACTGTTTACATTTATACTCTAGTTTTCTTGATGTTAATTTGAACTGGAATGCATTCTTCTATAGGTCAATGAAAGCATCCACCCAAATTGGAGCACTCTTATTTACCACTACAAACATACACTTTATATTTTCTTTATTCTTTGTTGTTTTCCAGTAATGATGGGGTTCCAATATGTATGTAGAACTCTACGTGAATCTGGTTAGTATGGATAGTTCCTAGGCACCCAGGCAATAGGCAAGAACTACAGTGTTATTACCAAGGATTTCATAGCATATTTGACTTGATAGTGTACATGCTTTCTCTTACAATATTCAGCAAAATATCTGAAATTTCATCTTACCTGTAGAACAGTAAAGGAAGATTTAATTTACACTATGATTATGATATATTTAGATTGTTTGCATCCGTTTACATAACTACTGTAACCCAAAATAGATGCCCCAGAGGGAATATGATCCAATTACCTTCTGCTTCTAAACAACAATGCTGAGTTACTCAATAATAAGAGTAAATGGCTCTGGAATAATGCACTAAATGTTGACATTTTAAAATAATAAATAGAGTTCTCTGACCTTATTTAAAATGGAAACTTAGACATATTTACATATATTCTAATGCTATATAAGACATTTTAAGATATGAGGCCTAGATGTATACTATAAGCTCAGACACTGGTTAGCACTGCAGTTCTTTGAGACCAGTTTCCTTATCTTTCAAAGTAACCCATATTTTATTGCAAATATTTCTAAATATAATAAAAGATTATGTTACACCACAATACATTTCTTACAGAATCTAGTACATAGGATTACAGTGATCCAAATTTATTGTATTTCTAGTCTGTTTAATGATGAATAACTGTGTTTGCAGGGAACAAGGTATAAATTTTGAGTTTATTCAAAGGATTATTATACAAAATGATAATAAAATTACAAAGCAGGCATAGGGATGTGAAATTGGAAATATCCAAAGTATAAGGCTCTAAAGTTCTTCATGAGTGTTGCCATTTTATTAATTTAGAATACTAACTTATACTTTGAAGAATTAGTATTGAACACACACATACACACACACACACACCAACAAAACTAGAGCCAAAAACAAAAATTTAACATGGTGAACAAGAAATAACCAACAAAAGTTTTACATTTTTCAGTTCTCTAGATGCTCCTGTTGGGACATTTACAGGAAATATTTTTGAGGCCCTATATGTTGGCATGATATACAAATAAACATGTCATGGACTAGAAACACTCTCAGGATAGTACTGTATTTAAGATCTATCCTTGTATTTTAACATATCAGTAGTATGCTCATTTTTATTACTGAATTGAATTCCTTTGTACAAGTACCTCAGTTTGTTTATCCATTCACTAGTTGATGGACCAGTGGATTGTGTACAATTTTGGGATGTACATATTCTCATATAGGTCTCTGTGTGGACATTGCTTTCATTTTTCTTGGGTAATTAAAAAAGAGTGAGATTGCTGGATCATTGAATAATTGGTTTCACTTCATAAGAAACTGTTGGATTGTTTCCTAAAGTAACTATATCAGTTCATGTTTGAACAAGGCTTTCATTGAACAATGGATAAATTCTGAGCTTATTCTAAGGATTATTATACAAAGTGATAACAGAATTACCAAAAATGGCATAGGCATGTGAAATTGGAAATATCCAAAGTATAAGGCTCTACAGTTCTTCATGTGTTGCTATTTTGTGAATAATGTTTTAACGCTATATAAGAAATGGTGAGATATAAGGCATAGATGTATGTTATAAGCTCAGACATTTATTAGCACTGCTTTTCTTTGAGGCCAATTTCCTCATCTTTTCTTTGCAAAGTAACCCATATTTTTTTTTGCAAAAATTAGTAAGTATGATGAAAGTCTATAATGTTACACCACAATAGATCTCTTGTAGAATCTAGCATATATTGATCCAAATTCATTCTATTCCACTCTGATTAATTATGAAGAGCTGTGTTTGCAGTGAACAATGTGTAAATTCTGAGCTTATGCAAAGGATTATTATACAAAGTGATAACAAAATTACCAAAAATGGCATAGGGATGTGGATTTGGAAATATCAAAAATATAAGGCTCTGAAGTTCTTCATAAGTGTTGATATTTTGCAAATTCAGAATACTAATTTATAGTTACTTAGAAGATTAGTTATACATACACACACACACACACACACACCAAGAAAACTAAGAGACAAATAGAGAAATTTAACATGGTGGACAAGGAATAACCAACACAATTTTTACATTATTCTGTTCTCTAGATTCTCCTGATATTTATGAGAAATACTTCTGAGGGACTTTGGCAGTTTGAGATTATTCATGAATACCAGGAAGAGAGATTGTTTGTAAACTGGTCTGTACCTCTGGGTATGCTCCCATTTGATAGTATTAGATTCAGCTGAGATGTCTTTGATTAAATTATTTTAAGATTAGGGCTTTGATTTGAACACTTCTGTAGGGTTTAACTCAGGTTAAGTCTCCCCAGACCCCTTTGTGGTTTATATAAATGGGCACTCACTCAAGAATACATGGAAGGAGACATGGAAGAGGGAAGAACTTGGTTATTTTAGTCCTGCCATGTGACACAAAGGAGAGAGCTCAAACAGCTCAAGCCCCCAGAAGAGACACATGACCTATTCCAGCCTGCAGCTGAGAGAGAGGAAGTTGAACCCTCACAGAGATCGGCAACCATCTTGCTTCAACATGTGGCAACTGACTTCGATAAGAAAGGAACCTTGAGTTGGACTCTTTAGAGTTTTGTAACTGTAAGCTTTTACCCCAAATAAGTACTCTTTATAAAAGCCAACAGATTACTGATACTTTGCATCAGCACCTCTTTGCTGACTAATACAGGGCCTATATGTTGGCATGATATAAAACAAACATGCCATGGACTATAAACACTCTCAGGAAAAAGTATAGTATTTGGGGTGGCTGTCTGACATATTTTAGAGATGGTGTAAGGTGGGTGTCCATGATGAGGTGATGTTGAAAGAATTGATGCAACATGGAACTAAGAATTTCTTTGGGGACCCACTTAAAAAGAGAAGCAGATGAGCAAAGCATGAAAACTTTCAGGTGTTTGAGTAAACACTATTTGAAAGAGAGAGAATAAAGAAACAAATAGTAAAAACAAATTTTAATGAAACTGAGACAAGACAGGCAGAAGAAAACTGAGTAGGGCAGAAACATTGAAAGGAAAGTTGCAAATAAGGAAGAAATTTCTGGAATATATAGGTCTTAGTAAGTACAAATGGCAGGAAAATGAATACTGGGGCAGTTTGAGAATACTCATGAATCCCAAAAAGAAAAAGATTATGTTGGTAAACTAATCTATTCCTCAGGGTGTGAAACCTTTGACTGTATTAAATTACAAGGTCTTAATTTTACTTGATAAAATCTTTTTAGGGCCTTTGATTTGACCACTTCAATAAGGTGAGACTCAGGTTGAGTCCCCGCCCTCTTGGTGGGTCTATGTAAAGAGACATCCATTCAAGACAACACAGGAAGTGAGAGAGATCCATAGATGCCAGAGGATGGAATGTTGTCAAGTGACAAAAAGGAGAAGGCTCAAACAGCTTAAAGCCTGGGGAGAGATGAGCCATTTGTCTGATAGCCTACAGCGGAGATACCAGGCAGAGATGAGCAACCATCTTGCTCCAACACTTGGCTACTGAATTTGGTGAGAAAGCAACCTTGACTCTGACTCTTTAGGGCCTGGTAACTGTAAGCTTTTAACCTAAATAAGTACCCTTTATAAAAGCCAAAAGACTTCTGGTACTTTGCATCAGTATCCCTTTGGCAGACTAATACAAATACTATAACTAATAAATAATAAATAAGGTAAATAAAATAATAAAAAAAATTGAAATGATTATTAAAGCTTCAAGAATTTGATGATAATCTGAAATGATATTGATAGACATAAGGAGGATACAAAAACATAGTAAAAAGAACTCAGAAAGTAATTTAAAATAAAATTAAGAAAAACACAAACTAAGACTAATTTTGAAATAGAAAGGGGGTAGTAAACATAAAAGTACAGTTAATGAAAGAAAAAAGTGGAAAGAACATATATAAAGAAAAATCAGTTTAAAATAAAAAAGGTAATTAAAATTTGAGGGAAGCTGACAGATCTTAAAAGTGCTAAACTATAATTTTCAAAATGTAAAGTTTTGACTCAGAAATTTAAAATGAATACATGACAAAAAAGAATGTACTATTTCATTTTTAGGAGAATCAGTAAAATAGTAAGTCTGACTCAAAGAGCATTTAAAGGGCAAGGGTTTATAGAATTTATTAGAATATGTAAAACAAAATAAATTTGTTTTCCTTTTTAATATTTGAAAAGATAATACGCATACATAGAGGTCGAAATATCAGATACATAAAGCTTAATGAAACTTCATATCCTGCAAAAAAATCCTGTAAACAGGACCAAGACTAGGAAGCAAACATTGCCAACACCAGTTCTCTTCTAGTCACTCTCTTCCCTATAAAGCTAACTCTTATAATGAAGCAAAGATTAATTTATGTAACAGGTAGCTTTAAAATTCGGGTTATTTTAACCAAATGCACAAATACATCATTTGCTTGTGCCACTTATTTGAACTTTTAGAAATGAATATACTTAGGTAATAACAATCAAGTTATGGAATGTTTCCAACACCTTAACTGCCCCCCTTATCCACTCTGCAATCAAACACCTCACTTACCCACTCTTACGGCCACCACAGATGTTTTTGCCATTGTTATAATTTTGCTGTATCCAGAATGTGATCTAAGTGGAATCACAGTGTATGAGTTTGGCTTATTCCACTCAGCATAGTGTATTTGAGATTCATCTGTGTACTTGAATATATCAGGAAATTTTTTCTTTTTATTACTGAATTTAATTCCTTTGGACACAGGTACCTCAGTTAGCTTACCCATTCACTAGTTAATGCACAGGTGGATTGCGTCCAAATTTGGATTGTAAATATTGTCATACAGCTCTTTATGTGGACATTTGCTTCTTTTTTGTGGGGGTAATTAACTATAGGTGAAATTACTGGATCATTGAGTAATTGGTTTCACTTCATAAGAAACTGTCAGATTGTTTCCTAGAGTGACTGCATCAGTTCATATTCGACCAATAACTGTTGAGAGTTTAAATTGCTCTGCATCCTTTTAAGTGCTTTGTATATTCACTTATTATTATACATGTATATTTTAGCCATCTTAACAGTTGTATGAGATTGTACTGGGTTTTAAATTTTATTCCCCTATGGCAAGTGATATAGAGTATCTTTACATTGGCTTAGATGTCATCTGTGTATCTTCTTTGGTGAAGTGTGTTCAAGTTTTTGCACATTTTTAATTGTTTTCCTTTCCTTTTATTTTCATATTATTGAGTTTGAGAGTTAGTGTATTATGGATGCATACTTTTTGTTAAATAGCTGTTTATTAAACATTTTCTCCCTATTGTGACTTGTTTGCACATTCCCTCAACAGTATCTTTCACAGAGCAGATTTTATTATGATGCAGTTCCATGTATTGAGTTGTCTCCTATGGCTCATGAAATTTGCATTTAATCAAAATAATGGGAGTAGCCCATGGTCACACAGAAGCAGCCCTATCTTTACTTTAGAAGTTTTATAGCACTATGCTTCATATTCATTTGTCTAAATTCTGTTTTGAGAGATGTGTTATAAATCCTCCAAACAATGATCTAATGTCTCATTACTTTGGCAAAAGATATTCAATTTTGTCAGCACCACTAAAAAAAAAGTGAATGTTTGCCTCATGAATATTCTTTAGCACATTTGTAAAAAATAAATTGATCAATTATGTGTGAATTTATTTCTGAACTCCCCAATTGGTTTCATTTATCTAGGTATTTATCTTCTCAAAAATATCATATTCTGTTGATGAATTAGTATATTGGTATATCCTGATATCAGTTTGTGAATCTTTCAACTTTATTCTTCTTTTCAAATTTGATTTGAATAACATATTCATATATTTCATATAAATTGAAGGCTCAGCTTTGTTATTAAAGGAAAAAAAATAGCATAGTGTTACATTGAACCTATAGATCAATTTGGAAATGCTTTAATTAACTGATAGATGCTTCCATTTGGGCTGCTTGTTAGGATCACTATTTATTTATTTATTTCATTTTAATTCAGATTCCATGGCCAAAACAATAACTTATTTGCTAAATTATAATCTCTGGGTTTGGTGCCAAACCTCAAAGTATTTTTCAAAAAATTCTCAGAGTTTCTTATTAACATAGCCAAGTATTTATTTATAGATTACTATATGGAATCCCCAGGACAAGTGAAGATAGTACAAAACACAAGATGTGTAACCTTGAACTCAGACATCTAATGTTCTAATGTTATATCACATAGAATATTATCTATCTACTGTCCCATCTTACATCACATAGAATATTATTACCAATCTAATGTCCCATCTCTGCTGTAAATACTTGTTATCCATAAGTTTAAAATATTCATATTTTATCTCCTCCATGATATTCTTAATGAGCTTAAACTATCTTCCATAACAGATGTTTATTACTTGACAATTTATATAAGCACATAGTAAATTTAATTAAACAATTTTAAATTCTGGCATAGGTTATGCTTCTAAATAATTTATTTACATAAATGTTTATCACTATATAATATCAATATAATGATATTTTAGTATATACTAGTATCACATGAAAGCAAATGTACAACTTAAAGACAACTTAAACACTACTTTGTGATTTAATATGGTGATTTAATCCTTTTAGCCTTTAAAAACAGTTTTATTGGTGATCAGTAGATTATTTTAAAGTCACAATTATTTTGGAGACTAAATAAGCAACTATTATATATTAATATTAAAGAAATGTTCATGATCTCTTACTGACAGAAATAT